>CAUYTI010163452.1:0-17243 GCA_963575145.1 Galago senegalensis
GGCGCCTGTGGTCCCAGCTACTTGGGAGGCTGAGGCAGGAGACTCGCTAGAGCCCAGGAGTTGGAGGTTGCTGTGAGCTGTAATGCCATGGCACTCTACCCAGGGGGACAGCTTGAGGCTCTGTCTCAAAAAAAAAAAAAACAACAAAGGATCCAAGTTGGGAGCAGAAGGTATTTGGGAGTCTGGTTGCCCACCTCCTGCAGAGAGGCATGGTCTGGAGCAGCTGAGCACACAGTAGGGATCAGGCAGGACACATGGAATTCTGCGGCTCTCCCTTTGTACAAAGTGAGGATGATAATGGTCTTCAGGGTGAGAAATAAATATTTTGGCCTCAGGTTGCTAAGAAGTCTGAGCTTAGGTGAGGTTACTTCCTTGGAAATGCCAGCTATCAGCATCTGGAGAATTTGAGGGGGCTAGCAACTGTGAGAGCTTGAATTGGGTACAAGTCCTTTCGGTGGATGTGGGGAACACTTGATTACATGAAACATGCTGGCTCTCCCTCTGGGAAATGTAAACCATCACTCTCAGCAAGCTTGTTGCCGGGTAACCAAAGATTTTCCAAAATCAGTGATTGAAAGGGAAGAACCCAAAGGAATAAACAGAAAGACTAATTTTAGAGAAATCAAAGTTTTCACAGGGAACCAAATAAATAAAAAGCATAGAGAAAATGTCCACAGTGCCATCTGCCCACCTACCTTCCTTCAGGGTAGAAGGGCTGGATTGTCCCAGCCACGGTACTTGAATCAGATCGTCTCCTGCGCCAAACTTCCCTAAGGACTCAAAGACAGCAGGCAAGAACCAGACCGGGCAATGTGGTATTTCTTTCAGTAGGAGTCCAAATCTGTCAAAA
Organism: Galago senegalensis; assembly: GCA_963575145.1. NCBI lineage: Eukaryota > Metazoa > Chordata > Mammalia > Primates > Galagidae > Galago > Galago senegalensis. The sequence goes on from CAUYTI010163452.1 coordinate 851, forward strand.
TCCACTTTATGAAAAATGTCTCTTTTTCCTTCATTTGGATCCATTTTGTTTTCATAGCGGTGTTTTCTGAACCATGCATGGGAATCACTGTTTTCAAGGGGAGGACTTGAGCTGTGTGCTGTCCCTCGCCAGCCAGCCATTCCTGCTGTGGGACTTCATAAATGCGAGGCTACCTTACAAAAAGCAATCTCGACCTGCTAGCTCTTCTTCCTTGGGTTCCTTCTAGGTTTGCTGAGCTAGGCAAAAATAAGGAGACCCCCATCTCTACAATAAATTTTAAAAAATTATCTGGAGATGGTGGCATGAACCGGTGTAGTCCCAGCTACTCAGCGTTGAGGCAGGAGGTTTGTTTGAGCCAAGGAATTTGTGGACGCAGTGATATTTTTTGGTCTTTATCTGATCCCTGGTTCCTAAAACCCTTGTTTCCTAACTGATGGGGGCTATAAAGAAGCATCTTTTGTTATTTACTGCAAGCCCCTTTCAAGGCACCTGAGCGTAGGTTCAGGAGGTGACCGGACCGCCCCTAAGGAGAGGGCTGGTTGCCAGGGGGAACCTTGTTATTTAAAGGGTTGGAACTTTTGGTCCCACCCCCTGACCGCCAAAGAAGAGACAGGGGCAGGAAGGAGACTGCCTGATTCAACAATAGCCCGAGTTTCAATCCGTCAGGCCTGTGTGATGAAGGCGTCATCAAAACGCAAAAGGTGGAGTTTGGAGCACCCGGTGCCGCTGCACAACCGAAGCGCTTGAAGGTGGCCCGGCGGAGGGCGCGGAAGCCGGGGGCCCCTTCCCGCGAACCTGGCCCTGAGCGCCTCTTCAGACTCGCAATCTAATGAGTGGATTGGTTACCTGAGTTCTGGGAGCTCTTCTAGCAAATAATTAAACCGCGGGACGGCTGCGGGAACCCTCCATTTATAACCAGTTGATCAGAAGCAGTCTCGGAAGTGGGCAGCGGTGCGGGACTGAGGCCCTGACCTGTGGCGTTGCACATTCCAGGGAGATGCTGTTGGGGTTGAACTGAATTGTAGGGCAACCACCTGGTGTCCACAGAAGATTCGAGAACCGCTTGGTGGAGGGAAAAACAACAACCCTGATGTCAGAAGAGTAGCAGTAGAGGAAAAGCAGTTTATTTTTCCCGTTCAGCTGCATGTTCCTGAAAATTCCTTTTATTCTGCTTTTAGGTTGGAGTAGTCAAAGAATTGAAAGACATACTAATGAATACAGAGCCACCCAAACAGACTAGGACTGGGAGGCTCTCTTGGGAAAAGACAGCTAGAAAAAAGAAACCCGGCTCGCCACCCTCGGCAACCCATCCATGTTCCTTCCAGGGAGGCCGTCCAGCCACACCTGGGTATACCCTGGCCGGAGGCTTTCAGTTGACAAATCACTTCCTCCAGGACAGGACAACCGGGTTGAAATAAACAGTACACACCACCTTCCAGGATTCAGAGTTTATTGATAGACACAAAAAAGTTCTGCAAAAGTTAAGACAACACTTAACAGTAGAGGGGTGGCTGAAATGGCTCACCAAGCCTTACTCAAATTTTTACTAATTATATGCCCCAAAGCTACCTTTTTTCAATGTGGCGTTCTTTCTTCACTTGCACACTTCAAAACAGAGATCCCACTAACCCTTAGCATAACTCAGTGACCTATGACAGCATTCCACTTCAAAAGTTAATCTCCTACATTATTCCACAAAAACTCCAGATACGCATCTTTAGGGTGGGAGTTAAATTTTCAAGACAGTAAGGATGGGAGACAGGGGAAAGGTCAGGCAGGACCTAAACCCACCAGAGCAGCTGTGTCCTGTCCTCCCTAGCCTGACTGACTTCATCTTTTTTTGTTGTTGTTGTAGAGACAGAGTCTCACTTTTCGCCCTTGGTAGAGTGCAGCGGAGTCGCTCCAGCAACCTCCAACTCCTGGGCTTAGGCGATTCTTCTGCCTCAGCCTCCCAAGTAGCTGGGACTACAGGCACCCGCCACAACGCCCAGGTATTTTTTGTTGCAGTTTGGCCGGGACTGGGTTTGAACCTGTCACCCTCGGTATATGGGGCCGGAGCCCTACTCACTGAGCCACAGGCACCTCCCAACTAACTCCATCTTATTCTCACCACCAGGCTTTCACAGGCCTCCTGCCCAGTTGTTCCGTTTGCCTTTGAATAAGTTCATTCCCACGTTAATCTTCTCTGGCTGTACGCTTTGTTCTGTTAGTTTTAACCATTTCCTTCAGGGTTGCTCTCTGCTTTACTGATTTCCTTCTGAATAATAGATAGGGGCTGCTTTTTTTTTTTTGCTTTTCAGAGACCCCCCCCTCATTAGAAACCATGAGAAAAACAAACTTACCTATTTAAGAAAGTCAGTGTTCAGACGGGAAGCAATCTGAGCTGATATAATTTTGAGCAGTTGAGACCCTATAAAGGAACAAATTATTTGACTTTAACATCCAGACATACTTCTTCTAGGGCCCTGTCTTTTAGTGATGTGTGAGTACATGTCCTTATTTATTCCTTAGCATTTCTTTGCTTAGTTCTATAGTGAATACCTTATTTCTAATCATACTGAACTTCCTAAATGCTGTATGGTGAATCCCAGCTTTTTAAATGAATGCACATATGAAGTGTAAATAAGTAAATTAGAGCTGAAGAAACTGAACCCATGAACACCGTGAACTGTTTAGCTGAAGTCAGGCGGTGGTTGGGTGAGAATTGGAGGCTTGTGGAAAAAATCTTAGAGAAGAATTACAGTAACTGCCATGAGCTGGGAGGAGTGAGGAGGGCTGGCGAGGGAAGGAGCCAGAGGAACAGGAATCCAGGCCGGGCTGTGCTCATCACCCCGGAGTCTGAGAGGCAGAGTGGGGCTTGGGGCATCTCCTCACGTCCACTAGAAATGGGTGGGGAGAGAGGGCAGAGTGAACCAGAAACCAATCCTCAGCACGTCTGCCACTCCCCGACCCCCAAACGCTCCCGACAGTGTACGTTGGGCAGGGTTGCTAGTCCAGGTGTGGAAGCCACAGCCCCCCATCCAGTTCTCAGCTGGGGAGGGGAGCTCCGCAAACCTCCCTCCCCTACAGCTGCGTGGGCCTTTTCAATGCTGAGCACTCTCTGCGTTCTCTTTCCCTCTCCGGCAGCCCAATTCGCCTCCACCAGCTCAGATCTAGGCAAAACAAAAGCCAGGAGGAGGATGTCTCCCGGGTGCCTGGCAACTGCCACTTCCTGCAGCGCCACACAAAGCGCCGCCCGCGGGCGGGAGCACCAAGGCCTGAGCTGTGGGGGGTGGGGGGTGGTGAGGACTGTGGCAGCAAGGCTGGGAAGCAACCTGTATTTTCAAAGAAAGATCTTACCTCATTCTCTCCCCCCCTCACCTCCCAAAGGATCTCTCAGTCTCTGAAAAGAAACTCAGTATCCCCCACCCTGAGTGTCCTCCTAGAGGGCCCAATCTGGGTTTCCCGGGACATTACCTTCCCCATCAGACCCCCTTGTCTGTTGGTGAGGGGTCTTCGCAGAGGTCTGCCGCAAGCATCCCAGGTTGCTTCTCGCTCACCGAGCATGCCAGACTCACTGTGTAGCTCTGTCTTGGAATCTCAGTCGTCTAGCAGAGCCCACCCAGTAAACCTCGAGGTTGGGGGAATAGTATTTGGCATAAAGACATCAAGAGAGGAAGAGGGTTAATTTTTAACAAAAATTCCTTTGGTCCCCTAGCCAGGGCCAGAACCCTTGCCCCTCTCCTCCTCGCTGTTCTCCCTCCCATACTTAGGACCGCTGTAGTTTTGAAAGCACCTGTAGTGAGAACAAGATGGAGCCTGTGGGGCTACCCTGGACCGGACACAGCTGGTCTAGTTGTTTTACATCCTAAGTGAACTTCCCCTCCTGTCTCCCATTCTTTCTGTTTTGTAAATTTAGCTCCCACCCTAAAGAGGCCCATCTTGAATACTTCAGGAATTAACTTTGAATTGAGAATGTTGTAATACATTGTCATTGAGTTGTGCTGATTTTTATTCAAAATAGATCATTATGGTCTTTACTGTAACCGTTATGTATAAAACTGTAATCTTAGAAATGGAAGAACAGAACCATCTTGGAGAGACTACTCTTCCTGTTCTCCAGAATTGCCTGCCTTCTGACAAAGTTTGGTGGACCTGTCTCTGTATGTTGGCTGACAGGACAGATGGCTGGATTCTCTTCAGCAGGTAACATTTCTGGTGACCATGAAAGAGCCCCCTAGACTGCTCCGGTAAGTACTGTATAAGTGCTGTACCCAGGGAAACCTAGCTGTTGCCTGAACAAGCAGGCCGGGAGGTGCAGTGCTCAAACCCTCCTAGCAGCGCTGCAGGGAGATTTCTCCTGGAATCTTGGGGCCCTGTGCTCACACACCTGCTGTCGTCATCACTCCCTGATGTCCAGTTGCTTTACTCTGGTTACGCACTGAGAACTTCAGTTTTCCACAGTTCTGGTTTCGTTCAAGAGAAATCTGGTATTTCTCTATCTAGTCTGTGTTACAGAAGCTCAGGCCTCAGTCCCAAATGACAGCCCATTGGGGTATATTCCATCTGACTGGTCTCAGTATGGGTACCCACCTGTAAATGAAAGGCAATGAAAGTTTTCTCTAACATAGCCTGGCTGATTATCATCTTGATTCTGGAGAAAAATGGTCTTTGAATAGATCCTTGAATTATCATAATAATGTTACCTTGTTTAAAATAACAAGTCTGGTTAAAATACTTAAGTCTGTTTCTTCTTGGTAGAATTTATATGTTTAAAGCAGCAATTAAAACTGTATTTATATATCTGATTCACAGGGTGTAAAAATGGTTGAAAAATAACAAAAACTGGCTTGGTGCCAGTAGCGCAGTGGTTATGGTGCTGGCCACATGCACTTAGGCTGGTGGCTTTGAACTCAGCCCAGGCCAGCTAAACAACAATGACAACTGAAACAAAAAAATAGCTGGGTGTTGTGGTAGGCACCTGTAGTCCCAGCTACATGGGGGGCTAAGGCAAGAGAATCCCTTAAACCCAAGAGTTTGAGGTTGCTGTGAGCTATGACACCACAGCACTCTACCGAGGGCGACATGATGAAACTTAGTCTCAAAACAAAACCAAAAAAACACCCCCAAACCTAGGCAAACTGCTAAGATAAATAAATTACATAGTTAAAAAATAGGTTTAATAAAAATATATGTTTGTAAAAATATAAATTCTGCTGTGTATGTCTGTCTATCTGTGTCTGTATATGTAATATGCCTGTGATATTTCACTCTCAAAATAATGCAAAAGAGCTGTAATTAATTGGCCTTGAAAAAGAAAAAGTGAGCACTTACATCAAGTATTTTATCAGGAAAACAGGAAAGAACTCAACTGCCTTTTCGTTCAGGTGACTTTAGTATTCTTTGAAAAATAAAATTAGTTTTAAACTTGTTGTTAAAGTTTATATATTTAAAGATTATAGAAATGCCACCTTTGTAATATTTCTAAACGTTGCTGGATTTGACTGTGAGCTTATGTTCTTAATTTTGAGCCTCTGAATTCTCAGGTCAGATAGGCAGGTAGCTGTGGTGAGGCCTAGGGACATGTTTTCCTTGCCTAAGACAGCAGCTACAAAGCACAGTCCAGCCCACATGGTCCCTTCCCTGCTCCAGCCTTGCCCCCTGGCTAGTATGAGCGAAACTGAAGGCTCCAGCCTTCATGCTTTCTGTCTTAAACTCTGCATCTGGTAAATGAATTAAGGACACAGATAGGTCCTGTCCTTTGTGGCCATCTTTGATGCCATGTGAGACTTAGGAGGACAAGGAAAAGACGTCAGAAATGGTGCCTATGTTGTGATTTTGTTGCAGGAAGATGAGGCCCAGTGGAGAGAAAGCACCCAAACATCTTATTTAAGAGGAAAAAGGCTTTTATTTAGCAGGGAGGTTGGGGGGGAGCTAACGGTATGGAAGAATTCAAAATGGCCGTGTTCCCTACTGGCTTGGTCTTTTCCTTTTTATCTCTAGTCAGAAAGTTCTGTTATGCCTAAAAATATTCTCCCAAATAGCCTCAGTAAACAGTCTGAGACACTGAAACACCTCCGATGTAAGAGGCAAGAGGTGAGGTTTTATTCAAACCCGGATTTGGACTCTCCTAGTGTACATACCAAGGAAGAGCCTCGAACCCGAGATGGAGCAAGTTTTTGTGGGGTACAGAAAGCAAGAAGGGTAGGGTCCAGTACGAGTACACTTTTGATTGGTGGTTGGTGATTTCATTAGTGAAGGAGGAAGTAAAGGAGGATTTGCATTGGTAGCTGATGATTTCACTAGCAAAGGTGAATTTGGATTGGTACAGGTAAGGGGTGAGGGGTCCCTTAACCGGGGGCTACAGTTGGTGCAGCCTTATTACCTGTATTTCAAGGTAATAGAAACTTATTGTTTATTATAGCAGCTGTTTGCCTAAGGTGACTCAGTTTATGGCTCAGTAGCTGTGCAACCTGGGGAGGGGGAGAGGCAGCACGGAGTGGCCCTGCAGGTTTCCCTGGCAGAGGTTGGGGCGGAACGGCTAGGAATGGAACTTATGCAGCAAACAGCCAGGAATGGGGCTTGTGCTGTAAACAACAAAATGGAGCTAGTTTGGCTCTCACAGTTCCATCCCACAGGTGCCTTTCTCACTGGTCAGTTTGAGTCAAGCGGGGCAAGCTATTCCATCCCCCAAGGAACTACAGGATTTCAGAGAAGTGGAAATTTCCAGGTTCCAAAAAATTAAGTCTACAAATTCCTAAGAGTTGAGTCACTATGGGGAGGACCCTGCAGGTGTATCCTTGTGGTCTCCTAGAAAAGACCTGTGTTCTCCTAGCCCTCACCCTTCCCAAGTGTCCTCTCTGTTTTAGAACACTTTGCAGTAACTTAAAACCTTGAAGTTATGTTATGTTCCATAAAATGTCTAAGTCATTTGTAAGACATAATACTTTGGCTATTTAAATTGTTTGGGAAACTGAGTCTTTATCAAAGTATAAAATTTTTGCCTTTTAAATCTTCTAATTATCAGTTTGGCTGAGTAAATAATTGACTTGATAGTAAACTCTGATCCTGTTTTGTGAAAAGTGGTTTTGGGGGGGGTAAAAAAAATTAAACAGAAATGAAAATACCATTGTGTAAGAAAGAATCTTGTATTGTAAACTTTGTCCTGAAATGACTGGTTATTTAAGAAAAGTAAAAGGCAGGGCAACCTAGAAAGTTTAGCATGTTTGTAGATTGTCTGTGCAGGTTAAATAGAACTCATAAAAGGAAATTTGTAAAGGAATTTGCATGTGATTTGGTTGGCTTTGATTTATAAAATTTAGCCAAAAATTTTTACCTTTTCAGTAACTGGCCTGCAAAAAATAATCTCTGTGTTGTCTGTATTAGGATTTTGACTAACTAGAGAAGACTGAACTTTAAAAGTGTTAAGATTTATACCAATATAATCTCCTATATTGTCTTTAAAATCTTTTGACTTATGATTCTATTTTAAAAAAATGTTTTGGGTGGGACCTGTGGCTCAGTGGGTGGGGCACCAATCCCATATACCCAGGGTGGTGGGTTCAAACCTGGCCCCAGCCAAACTGCAACAGCAACAAAAAGTAGCCAGATGTTGTGGCCGGCGCCTGTAGTCCCAGCTACTTGGGAGGCTGAGGCAAGAGAATCACCTAAGCCCAAGAGCTGGAGGTTGCTGTGTGCTGTGACACCACAGCACTCTATAGAGGGTGACAAAATGAGACTCTGTCTCTAAAAAAAAAAAAAATGTTTTAAGGCTTTGATATTTCCCAAATCTTCCAAAATTAAAACTCTATATTTGTTTTTTTTGAAATATTAAGACCACTGAAAGGCTGAGAAAGAAATACTAGATTTACTCAGTGTGTTAAAACTGCATAGAAAATATTGTCAAATATGAAATGGTAGTTAATTTTCTGTGGATTACATTTGTGAGTATATGTGTTCTGATATATAAAATACTAATGCGTCTTTTTTTTTTTTAACTATTTTGTCTTGATGTATGTTATCTGTAGTAATTTTTGATTCATCTCAAAACATATCTTTGTGACTGGAAAAGTCCAAAGTTTGTCCTTCAAGGAAAATAACAGAAAGGTTGGCAGGTTCTTTTGAATATAAATTTCTGATAACTTTGGAAATCAGACACCATTGGACTAAAGGCAAACTTCCAGAACTTTAATTAGAAAGTTAAAATAGAACAAAAATGAACTACACAGGACTGAACTAATTTTTTAGACTTTTTGTTTAAAACATTGCTGATTCTTTCTATGTTCTGTTTTCCAGAAGTCAAGAAAAACCCTTTTCCATCTCTTAATCTATTTATAGCTTTCAGCAATGTATGTACTTATAAGCAAAACTTGAAACATTTATTTTTCTCTTCTCTTGATTTCTCCAGAATTTGAAAACTATATGTAAATATTCTTAATTTCTGACAATATAGTTATTTACATAAGTTAAATAAGAATCTGTTTGCTTCTACAGGACACAATGAAAGATACTGGTTATTTTACCAAGACTTTGACTAGAATGACTTTTTCAGAGGTGTCTAGACTTAAGGCTGACTTTATAAAGCCAATAAAAAGCCTGTTGAAAAAGTGGCCAGATACCTCATCAATAACATTTCCTGATCTGTGATGAGTAAAGACTGTGACTTTCTGGGCGGTGCCTGTGGCTCAAAGGAGTAGGTTGCTGACCCCATATGCCAGAGGTGGCGGGTTCAAACCCAGTCCTGGCCAAAAACTGCAAAAAATAAAATAAAATAAAAGGAACATTCTTTAAAAAAAAAAAAAAGAATGTCACTTTCTGACAGGTCTAGGAATTCCAATTTGCTTTGGGACCTGGAGAGAAGAGGAATTTACCCAATGTATACAAGTATTTAATGGCACAGATGAAACTTGAGCTCATGAGAGGCTTCCAAGTCTAACCTGTGCCTCCTTATAAAAGGTTCCTGCAAAGCCAATTTTAAAAGAAAAAATAAAAACGGATGGCTAATAATTATTCTCTGCACTTTATGCAAATAAGCAGACCCAATCTACTGAGAGTAGTTTATTTTGATAGGTAAATTGATTCTGCTGCAATATTTGTCTTTAATAAAGTGGCAAATTATAGAGAGAAAAATATGATTCAAAAATAAGAAACTGGGTGGCGCCTGTGGCTCAAAGGAGTAGGGCGCCGGCCCCATATGCTGGAGGTGGCGGGTTCAAAACCAGCCCTGGCCAAAAAAATAAAAAATAAAAAAATAAGAAACTATGGCCCACCTGTATTAGATGCCAATCTTATCTACAGTGCTACTTCACAAAATAACACATAGCTATTTAACCAAACTATCTGTTCATAGGATTAAGAGACTGCCCAAAAGGTATTAAATTACATACAATGGTCAGATTTGTTCCAATTTGGTTTTTCTTTCTGCTTCTTAGTCCTGAGATAACGTATTGAGCTTTAATGTGTAAAATCTTTTAATTTCAAAATAAACACTGAAAAAGACAAAGTTAAAACATTTTTACCCGGAGGCTTGATGCCTGTGGCTCACGCAGCTTAGGCACCAGACACAGACACTTGAGTTGGTGGGTTGAATCCAGCCCGGTCCCGCCAAACAACAATGACAGCTACAACCAAAAAATAGCCAGGCACTGTGGCAGGTGCCTGTAGTCCCAGCTACTTGGGAGGTAGAGGCAGGAGACTCTCTTGAGCCTAGGATTTGGAGGTAGCTGTGAGCTGTGATGCCACAGCACTCTACCCAGGGTGACAGCTTGAAGCTCTGTCTCAAAAAAAAATTTTTTTTTCACCCTGAAGTACATGTCTCTGACATAGTTTGGGATGACTAACGTCAAAAATGACATTACAAAAGCTTGCTGAGAATATTTGTCCCAATCTACAGATTATATGCTGAAAAAAGTGTGATTAGATATTTGTCTCTGACTCCTAAGACTGATGGGAAGAAACTACAAAAGACTTAAAAGGATGAACAAAGATCTCCTGTTGGCTACACTGGAAAAAAATCAGTGCTGTATTAATCACTATCTGCTGTGTCTATACAGATACGTCAGGAGAAATTAGAACCTGAATAAAAAGTTTCCAGTAAGTGATATAGGTATAACATGGCCTCACAAGTAGCCCCACACCCAACTAATTATCAGCAATATTCAGTTGAATTGCCCAGAACTTCAGATCAGTTCTATAAGAACTCTGAAAGCTAAATATTGTCTTAAGACCTGTGCTAAGAATGTAAATAAAAATCCTGAAGTTCTCATTATACAAACCTTAGCCCTGAAACCCAGAAGTTGTGGATAGTTATAGGTGACTGCTAAATGATTTCATTCTCCAACCCTGGACATAATCCTGATTTTGTCCATGTCAGTGTAAAGAAGCCAGATTAGGCCTCTATTTACTTCTCTACCCTGGGGTTTTTCAGATATTTTCCAGGTCCTGCATTCCAGTAACCTACCCAGACTAAGGAATTTACTCAATGGGCCTTACACCCTCCATCCAAGATGGCCTCCAGCAGGTGAACTGCACTCTCTATCATGGCACACCTGGCCACCTCTTGAGCTCCATTACACCACACTCTGAATTACTTAAGAAAAGGCCCCTCGCCCTGCTTCATAAAAACTGCGTACAGTCCAGTCAGTGACCAGATTATCCTCAAAACTTAGAAGGGAAGACCTGACGAACAACTCTGGGAAAAGTGGACTGGCCCTCGCAACTCCTGAGGCAATCAAGTTGTCTGGATTACATCATTCCCACGTCTCGCCTTATCCCACTGAGAAAACCGAGGAACTCAGGGGCCCAACCAAGGGCTACAGAGCCTTGTAAAGATGAAGATTGAGCTTCAGTTGTGGAGATGGGAAGTATATTATTCCCAGAAATCTTTGTTCGTTTTGTATTCAGTGTGCCCCTTGTTGACTTTTGTTAATGGTGCTACAAGTTGTTCCCAGTGTAACTTTAAACCTATCTTTTTCCATAGTAAGTTTGATCCCTAGATAAATGCAGTTAAGTTATAATAATTATTTCCATTTTAAATCTATTTCATAGATATGAAATGTAGTAATAGGAGTGGAGAATGAAAACTCATGTAGTGAGAATAAGATGGAGTTTGTCCGGAAAGGCCGGAGATAGCACAACTGTTTTTTTTTGTTTGTTTGTTTGTTTTTTGTTTTTGCAGTTTTTGGCTGGGGCTGGGATTGAACCTGCCACCTCCAGCATAAGGGGCCAGTGCCCTACTCCTTTGAGCCACAGGCCTGCCCACAACTGGTTGTTTTATGTGCTAACTGATCTTCCCCTCCTTTCTCTCATTCTTACTGTTTTGTAAATTTAGTTCCCACCCTAAAGAGGCCCATAGTTTGAGAATTAACTTTTGAATGGAAATATTGTAATAGATTGTCACTGAGTTGTGCTGCTTATTATTTAAAATAAAAGTTATTGTGGTCTTTACTGTGAACCATTATGTATAAAACTGTAATCTTAGAAATGGAAGAACAGAACCATCTTGGAGAGACTACTCTCACTGTTCTCGAGAATCGCCTGCCTCTGACATAGTTTGGTGGACCTTTGCCTGTCTCTGTATTGGCTGACAGTGATGGGCGGCTGGACCCTCTTTGTCCAGTAACAGTTTGAAGTGAAAAATGTTAACCAAAATAAAATCTTAGCCCCACTTGGTCAAGAGGACCCCAGAGATACCTTAAAGCTGAGTTGACACCATGAGGAAAAAAGATCTCATGCCTAGTTAGGCCCTGTCCCTTTTGGAGTCATTCTTTGTAACAACTTACATCATTAACAAGCCTAAGGCCACGTAAGACAAAGGTTAAACCATATCTACAGGTCATCAAAATACTTAGCACATCTCTGAGTCTTGCTATATATCTGGTGGCTTATACATGATCATTAGCAGACTTTTTTTTTTTTTTTTGAGACAGAGTCTCAAGCTGTCATCCTGGGTAGAGTGCTATGACATCACAGCTCACAGCAACCTCCAACTCCTGGGCTCAAGTGAGTCTCCTGCCTCAACCTCCCAAGCTGGGACCACAGGCACCTGCCACAATGCCCAGCTATTTTTTGGTTGCCGCCGTCATTATTGTTTGGCAAGCCCTGGCTGGATTCGAACCTGCCACCTTAGGGTATGTGGCTGGTGCCTTAGCCACTTAAGCCACAGTCGCTGAGCCATACCAGCGGACTTCTTTATCTTAACTTAAAACATTCCAAGCCTTTAGACCAGAGATGGAAAGTCTATGGCCTTCCAGGTCCTTAAGTACAACCTAATTTGTAAAATCCAAAATTTACCAGATAAATCCTTTTATTTATGTTAATACATTTTTGTTCATCTTTTATATTTTTATTTTATTTTTTAAATTAATGTATTGAAAATACAAGAGAATAAAATATCTTTCCATCAAATATTTCTCCCAGATTGACAGATACAATTAGAACATTAGTAAAGCCATAAGGGCTAAATTGACAGCTGATTTAGTTCTAACTCCCCTCACCCCTCACTGACTGGCATCACTACCACACAAGGCTGGTTGGCCAGAGTTTATGGGGTCTGAATATGCCAATCTGGTATCAGCTTTTGACAATGGGGCACTGTGTTCCTGTGTGAGGAGGAATTGGTGAATAGTTGCACAGTTCAACAGTGTTTTTTAATTCTTTCTGCTTAATCTCCCATGGTGCTAAAGAAGACCAAGAAAATGCTGAAGGAAGAAAAAATATTTTTGAATGAGGATTGAGAATAATATTACCTTGTTTCTGCTAATGTCGTAAGATAGTTTGCTTGCTTTGTGATACTGCAGTATCAACATAAAAATGTAGTATAACATCATCAGCATTGTAACACTTATAAGGACCACAGGTATTTTATTTTATTTTGTTTTATTTTATTTTATTTTATTTTTTGAGGCCATCTCACTATGTTATGTTGCCCTTGGTAGAGTGCTGTGGCATCACAGCTCACAGCAGCCTCAAACTCTAGGGCTTAAGTGATTCTCTTACCTCAGCCTCCCGAGTAGCTGGGACTACAGGCACCCACCACAACACTCGGCAATTTTTTTGTTGTAGTTGTCATTTTTTTTAGCAGGCTGGGGCTGAGTTTGAACCTGCAAACCCTGGTGTATGTGGTTTGTGGTGTATGTGGTATGTGGTGCCCTAACCACTGAACTACCAGTGCTGAGCCGACAAGTATTTTAAATTAGAGGGGGAGGTGTGAAAGGTTGTATTACAAAAGTCAGAAGATAAAAAGCAAAAGGAAAGACAATTCTTTCGAGTAGCAATAAGACCTTGAAATAATAGCACTGAAGCAGGGAAGCCATTCAGTGCTGTAGAAATTATGAAAGAACGCATCATCAAAGTTGTAGAATGCTGAGACCCTGATGACATATCAAGGTATAAACGACTGCTTTCAAGGAGAGCCATAACTGGTCAGCAGCATGAATGAGCTTTCAACTTAATGGAACGGCTTCATGCAACACTTCAAAATGAAAATATACATTATTCAGTCACTTTGGATGAGTCAGCTGATACTGGTGACTCAGTGAAGGTTCTATAGTTCATTTGGGTCAAATAAGATTCTCCTTTGCTATGAAAAGTGACTCACTTCGGGCGCTTGTGAACAGAACATGCACAGTGGATATCCTCAACCACTTTCAAGATAAATGTCATGAAGTTGGACTGAATTTGGTAAATTTAGTGAGTGTATGTACAGACTGCACCTTCCATGATGGGAAAACATGAAGAGTTTATCACACAGACAAAAAAGGTATTAGAAGATCCCGATGCTCTCATTTCTTTTCACTGCATCTTGCATCAGCAAAATCTCTGTGCTAAAGCTACTATTTTAAGTGAAATTTTAATAAGTGATAAGTGTTGTTAACTATATTCATCCAAATGCAACCCATTCAGTTGTTACAATTTTTTTTTTTGAGACAGAACCTCAAGCTGTAGCCCTGGTAAAGTGCTGTGACATCACAGCTCACAGCAACCTCCAACTCTTGGGTTTAAGTGATTCTCTTGCCTCAGCTTCCCAAGCAGCTGGGGTTACAGGCACCCACCACAATGCCCAGCTATTTTTTGGTTGTAGTTGTCATTGTTGTTTGGCAGGTTTGGGCTGGATTTGAACCCACCAGCTCTGGTGTATGTGGCTGGCGCCTTAGCCAATTGAGCTACAGGTGCTGAGCCAGTTTTTATGAATTTTGTTCTATATCATGGGGTGTGAGAAATGTCACATTTGGCAAATTCCTATAAATCAACTATATAAAAACAGAAATGACAGAAAATTCAATCTCAGTCATCTGGGGGCTCTGTCTCTTTCCAGTTGGGTGAATGGCGTAGCCGTTTCCCGTGGCTCACAGTGCTGAGCAGTGTCCCCTGGTCATTGGTTTACAATGGTCACAGTGGAACCCTCTATTTTACAAACCTCATGGTCCCTTGATGAGGTGGCTTTGCTGTTTCAGTGCCACACCTGGCCTGCAGATCTTTGCCAAGGCAGCAGTAACCGCGTTTTATGCTCAAACACCTCTCAGTGCCCCAGACAGCTATTGTGATTCAGGCCTGTGCACCTCTCAGGGGCCTCAGGGACCTTGCCAGTTATGATACCACAGAACCCTCTGTCTCCCCAATTTCTCAAAGGCCCATTTGTCATAAAAAAAATTTATAACAACTGAATGGGTTGCATTTGGATGAATATAGTTAACAACACTTATCACTTGTCAAAATTTTGCTTCTCTTTAGTACTGGACTGAATTATGTCCCCCTAAAATTCATGTACTTCCTGGAACCTCAGAATGTGCCCTTATTTAGAAATAGGGTCTTTGCAGGTGCAATTAGTTGTGATGAAGTCATACTGAAGTAAGCTGTGCTTTATTTCAATGTGACCAGCGTCCTTACAGGAAGAGAAGGCAGACACACAGTCACAAGCCATGCGATAGTGAAGGCAGAGACTGGAGTGATACGTCTACAAGCCAACCAATGCCAGTTACCAGCGGCCGGCAAAGGCAAGTTGGGTTCTTCTCTCCAGTTTTTTTTTAGGGGGTGTTTAAAGTTTATTTATTTATTTACTTATTTATTGAGACAGTCTTGTTTTGTTGCTCTCAGTAGAGTGCCAGGGCATCAGCTCACAGCTACCCCCAAATTCTGGGGCTCCAGAGATCCTCTTGCCTCAGCTTCCTGAGCAGCTGGGTCCACAGGCACCCACCAGCTACTTCTATTTTTAGTAGAGATGGGGTCTTGCTCTTGCTTAGGCTGGTCTTGAATGCATGAGCTGAGCAACCTCGGCCTCCCAGAGAACTAGGATTGCAGGTGTGAGCCACCACTCCCGGGCAAAATATCCATTCTGGTTTCTGTTAATTAAGGCATATTAAGATAGATGATCACTAAAGTAAAATTTCTCTCAGAGTGGTATCAAAAAATTTACTCATCTAATTCCCCGACCATGGAAAATTTGGACATGCTGTGCATTTTTAATCACCGCTGGGGTTCTAACCTTTTGTTGTGTAGAGAAGAAAACAGGAAGTATCTGTGAGTAAAAGGAAAGAGAAAATCATAATAGAGTGCTTGATGTTCGTTCTGTTCTCCCGCCCCTTGGCCTTGGACAGGCCACTTTCCTTGGCAGTCCTTTGCCAGGTAGAGGCGGAGTAAGAATGGCACCTGCAGGGCACAGTGCCATGACAGATTCTATAGAATGAATGAGAGGGACTTAACTCATGTTTTTAATAATTTTAAAAAGCTAAGATAGAGGTTGAGACAGGAGAATCATTTAAGGTCAGGAATTTGAGACCAGCCAGAGCAAGAGTGAGACCTCCAACTCTACAAAAAAATAGAAAAATAATCTAGGTGTGCCTGTCATCCTAGCTGTTCTGGTGGCTGAGGCAGGTGGATGACTTGAGCCCTGGAGTTTGAGGTGGCTGTGAGCTAGGATGACACCACTGTACTGTAGCCAGAATGATAGAGAGAGACTCTGTTCTGAACAAGAAAGAACAAAACAAATTCCTAAAAAACTAAGGCTTTTGAGTAGGTCACTATGTGGCTGATTACTTAATCATGTAGGGCCTGAATTTCTTTACCTGTCAAAAGGGGACACTGAGCTAGAGTGGCTGAGGTCACACTCAGTCCTTATGTGTTCAATTCTTAGTAATGTTGTTATAATGATGAATGGGAGAAATGCTCAGGAATCAGTTTACTTATTCAATCATGAGTGGGCATCAGAAACAAGTTTTTTTTTTTTTTTTTTTTTTTGGAGACAGAGCCTCAAGCTGTCCCCCTGGGTAGAGTGCCATGGCATCACAGCTCACAGCAACCTCCAACTCCTGGGCTTAAGCGAGTCTCTTGCCTCCGCCTCCCAAGTAGCTGGGACCACAGGTGCCCGCCACAACACCTGGCTATTTTTTGGTTGCAGCCGTCATTGTTGTTTGGCAGG
>CAUYTI010163453.1:0-24816 GCA_963575145.1 Galago senegalensis
ACAGCTCACAGCAACCTCCAACTCCTGGGCTCAAGCGAGTCTCTTGCCTCAGCCTCCCAAGTAGCTGGGACCACAGGCGCCCGCCACAACGCCCGGCCATACCAGGGCGGGATTTCAAGTAGACATTCAGCATACTCACTCCCACCCCGGGAAGGGCGACGAAGAAGGTGAGGTCCCTCCACTTGGGAGCTGAGCCCTCCTAGCCCTGTGCACCACTCGACAGGGGCCGCCCCAGCTGTGGGCAGGACCGACCCAACAGCCTAGAAAGCCTGAAGGCAGCCGCCACCATTTTTGACCTGGACTACCTCCAAAAATCAGGGCTTTTCTAAAACGCTGCAGGACGCGGGACAAACTGTTCAAAAGCGGGATGTCTGGTCACCTTATCCAAGACTCAAGACCAGGACGTGCAGAGCAGAGACCACGGGCGCTGAGGGATGTTTTCTTACCTCCTAAGCCCTTTCTTCTCCAGTACTCACAACTGCATTTTCCCTATGAATTTCATTTTTGTCCTACTCATGATTTATCCTCACTCAACTGACTTATTAGATGCCATTTTCCTCCCTAGACTCTTAGAGAGTGGTGACTGCAGGGTCCACTTTGCAGGGCATCTGGGGTGGTCGCTTATTCTTTCTTTATTTCTCTTCATTTCCTGTCAACCTCCATGCCAGTTTGGGTATTGTGACCTCCTCAATTGTAACAATACCTGTCTTACTTTCCCTTTTTAACTCCTGGCATTTACTTCCACAAATAAAATTTATTTTATTTTATTTTTTCAGGGTAAAGAGAGATTTTATTTAAGAAGAACAAAGTCAAAGTTTAGAGCACTTCCAAAGACAGCTGGAACTGGGTCGCTCTCAAGAAGGGAAAAGGTGAGAGAGGCCATGAATAAAATTTAGATTTTTTTCCTTAAGACTCTTTTTTTCTGTCTTTTCTTCTTTCTTTTCTCTGTCCTTTTCTCCCTCCCTCCCTTCCTTCCCTGCAGGATTTCATAATTTTAATTTTCCCTTTTCTCTTGTCGATGTAGACAATCTTCCTTCCATTCTCTCCATATCACTTCTAGAATTAATTTTTAAGTCTGTGTATCTAACTTCAGCCCTCTTCTGGATTCTCGAATATACTTTCCAATGCCCACTCTTTATCTAAGGTTACTAATTAACTGATCTTTGGAAAGGGAAATTATTGGAGAGAGACTAATCAAATAAGCAGAGTTTTTCAAGCTGCTAGCAGAAGCCACTAGAGAGGTCTAAATTTTGAGAGGTTTGATGTGAGGCAGGTTCTCCACTGCTGAAGAAAACTTGTGAGGCCTACATCCTACAACTGCGAGGAAAGGATCTGTCAACAATCTGAGTGAGTTCGAGAGAGTCCTCCTGGACCCTCCAAGTCCTCAGTCCTGCTAACACAGATATTGCTACCTGGGATACCCAGATCAGAGAATGGCGGCCGGTGCACCTGCACTTGTGACTGACAGAACCCTGAGCTGCTGATACGTGGGTATCATTCCAAGCTTTTCAGTTTTGGTAATCTGCTATACAGCACTAGAAAACTAATCTGTGTACAACACAGTGCACATTTTATTTAAACTAATCTGTATGTCAGCATTGCCCCTTGCTTCTCTACAGATATGAGTGATACTGCAGTCCAGCCAGCACGGCCGCCGCCCTCCTCCCCCAGTCTAGCTGACTGCCGGGGACCACAGAATCTCTGTCATCTGCATCCCACTTTCCATCTGTTCTCTTTACCGTGATGCATTTAGGACCCTCCTTATCTGCTATGAGAAGAATACAGCAGTTTCCTCGTGTGTATTGCTACCTTCAATCTCTACCACACTGCCCTGAAAATTTCCCAGCATCTAGGTTTAATCATGTCAATCTCTTCTCTAGAAATTTAACTTTGTAGCCTCATTCCAGATAGGAAAGACCCCCGGTAAATGTTTGCCCCTTGTTCTTCCTGATGAAGGGTTTCCGCAGTACGTTTGCAGGGCACCTTATTTACCCTCTCACACTGCACGGGCCATGGGGGAGCCTCCATTCTTGACTCCTACCAGACCACACTGCCAAGGTCAGAGCAGGGGGGGACCTTGTTTCTCCATGTCACCCAATTAAACCCACAGGAAGCTTTATCTGATAGTTTGTTTAATCTTTTTGGAATAAACGTAGATAGTTACATATATATAGTTAATCAATTTAAACTCTATGGGAGAACTCTTCTTGGATTTGACAGCTGATATACTAGTACTAATTATCTCTGTCAATTAAATAACCCCCTGGAGAGTTCTCACTTGATGCCCCATGAGTTCTCTTGGAGGTAACTTTCTGTGCCTACGGACACTGCTGTTGCTCATGCCAACGTGACATGGGCTATCAAAGACTTTATACTAAGGCCACATAAATCCATTTTTTTGGTTAAGGGAACATTGCCAAATTCTAGAGACTTTGTTTTCAATTTCACTTAAAAAACAAAGCAACTCAAGGAATTGATATAAAACAAATATTTACTTTCACAGGAGAGGCAAGTTATAATAAATCGCAAGTAAGATTTATATACAATATTTATCACTCTCTCCTTATGTCCATTCAAATAAATTGGTCTACATGAACCCAAAGGTACCTATCAAAATGGGAATTAAATCTCATAAAAGCACATATTTATCTATAGTCCCTAGTCTCAATAACATTTTCTGCAGCTGAACAGATATGAGAAAATGGCTATAACAGGTAAGAAGTCTCTGGAACTCCCAGGTAACTTTGAGAAGTTAGGAAATAAATAATTTGGTTTTTGAAAGAAATCCCCAAGAGAACAATAAGTAGCTATTGTGTTCATAACCACAGAACAGCACCAATAGTATCTTCCCATAAAGTATAAAAGTTATTTGATGAATTATACTGTCTTTGGCCAGAAAAGCTTCATGCCGTAACTGCACCTGGCACCCGTAAAGTGCTAAATTACATCAGATTGTGTGTTTCAGACCCTGCCCCCAGAAATACACATTTAACTGCCCTACGATTTGCTTCTGTGTGGCAACAAGGGTAAAGACAGTGTAAATAGAACGACTGAAGGCTCTGCTAACCCCTGTAATAAATTTACACATAGACATACACGAGAAAACATTTGGGGAGAAGTTGTTTCCCCGTCTTATCAGCACTCACAGTAACAGTCCCTGAATGAATGAACAGATAGATACATTTTGAAAGTTGCAGCCCACCCAGGGTATTTCTGAGTGAGAAATACCCCTTCCTCACTGAGATTTGGGCTGTCGTTTTTTCTGCAGCCAAATTTGCCCTCTTTCTTTCTCCCTGTGAGCCGGTCTGCTGTGGAACGTAGTGAACTGTATGAAACTCCTGCTACTCTGCATTTCCTGGTCCACGGCTTTTCTTAAATCCCTCAATAGTTTTCTCTTGACATAGCTAATATGTCGTCTTTTGCCATCAGATTTATCCTAACTCAGTTCATCCTCTACAAGGCATACTCACTTGTATATGAAATTGTTTATGCCACTTCCATGTTTACAGTCTCCTGTGGGTCACAGATGCCTCCAGGACAAACCCTAAATTAATTGGGTCACTCCCATCAGGCTCGTAGTCAGGCAGGTCCTGCCACCTCCCTTATGGTCATCTCCAACATTCATGAACGTCCTTTCTCGTGTTTTCCTTTAATCCCATGCTTCTCACATGCCAAACTGCCTGTTCCTGTCCTTTGTCCTTCTATGATCCCCCCCCCAAAATTAGCAAGTCTGCTTTCAAAGGCACAACTGGCCCACCCTTTTTCAGTGCATTCAAACTCACCTAGACTAAGAGGAAGGCTTGCTTAATGAGCGTTTCACTTGCCTGCAGGCTCCTCTGGAAGCAGGAGGCAGGTATTAACTCGTGTAATCCCCTCAAGTGAATGAGATGCTCGGGGTATTATCTCCATTGCACAGATGAAGAAATTGAGTTTCAGGGAAATTAAGAAACCTATGCAAGGTAGTTCAGCTTTTAAGTGGCCAAATTGTGTTTCTCGTCTGGGAAGTCATGGTCTCCCTCTAATCCTCACCGGCTGCAGCACCCCTTCTCCTGTTACACAGACCTGTCTCCTAAACTAGACCGCCTTCATCTTCATGCCCTGAGCTCCACAAGAACCTCTTCCTTCTCGAAGCACTCAGACTCGTCCTGAGTGAACGGATTGTGAATAAGAAATCCAGAGGGAACTCACAACTTAAACTAGATAATAAGTTTTTCTGGATGAGTCTTTAATGACTTTTTGAGTAATGTAAACAAAAATATATGACCTAGAAGAAAGCCAGCAACTAATTTAATGCACAGAGTCTTACCCATCTGGACCTACAAAGTCCCTCCCGTTCCTCTCAATACTGTCTCTCTCCCTCCGACTTAGGAGTAACCAACAGTCTTCATTTTTTAGGGAACTATTCTTTCTTCTATTTATAGTTTTATCACATATTCATCATATTCCCTAAAAATAAGCAATTTTGTTTTGCCTCGTTTTGAACTTTATTGTATATGTTCTTCTGTGACTTATTTCAATCAACATGATGGGTTTTACATCATCTGTGCTCATTGATAGTGACTGGATTTGGATTTGAATTTGGAGGTACATTTTCTCACATAGAACACAGCATGCTTTTCTAACAGTAATGCAGTGGATACTTGAATTGTTTTCAATTGTGGTTATCACCCACAACAGTTCTATTACATTTTTGTATATAGATGTGCGGACATTTTTTTCCAGAGCTGCTTCTTATCATTGGAGTTAGGGACACATCACCTTTATCATATAACATCCAGAACCTGGGTCTTTGTGTCTGCGCACTGCCCTTACGCCTCCAGAGCCCACCTTGCTTGAACATAACAGGAGCTGGGACACAGGGAAAAGGAACCGATGTCTGAGGCTGTAGGCCTGTAAATACTCCAGCTCCTACTTCTGGCTTCAGATCACGCTGACATGACACCCCAGGGACTTGCTTTCAGAGCTCCCCTGGAATCTGAGCCACGGTTACAGTCCATGGAGTTTGGCACACTGACTTTACTCCCCATCCCACTTCCTACTCCCTCGCTGGTTTTCCTTAGGCATTGTTTCATTTTCATAGAAATCCTCACCTTAACAGTAGAATGTTTTGTACTTTTAAGGTTTTGTGCCCTGAATATTGATTTGTGGGGTAAGAGTGGGGAACAGTAAGTAATGTCAGAAGCAAGAAAGGAATCAGAGAATTAGCACAGAGTCAGCAAAATGTCAATATGTAGAACTCAAAAGTTCAAAATATCTGCGTAGATGATCTTCTTGAAAAATATTTATAAACTACGTTCTTATTCTGCACCAGCTGCCTCGTAGGAGAGCTCGCTCTTTCTGGTGAGGACTTTACACATGTGTTTTGTCATCAGTGTTCAGATGTTAGTGGAAAACAGTTAGATTCATATACTGTGCCTGAATAGCATTTTTTTTCTTTTAAATTTCTATTGAAAACTTTTCCAAAGGCAATGCGTGCCCTTGCTTTCTACTCCCTCTGTCTGCTCCGTCTATAGCATAGAAAGCTGCAGGTCATCTTCAGAGAGGCTGCGCATGGGAGCAGAGCGTGATGAATATATAACACCTTACATAATTGACATAGTAACAAAAGGCATACGCTACTAAATTGTTAAAAATATATATTTTTGAAGGCTAAATTTTTTGAAGCTTTTTTTTTTCCTTATGCATGTGAAAATGATGGTTGGGATGGAATTTTACTGCTTTGAAGTCTGATTATTTCTGTGGATGAACAACTGATATAACGCATTCTTCTCCATGTGGCTCACTGTGGAAGCTTTCGGGCATTTCACAGCACAGGTAACACCTCATGTGGTAGAACGTGGGGTGCTTCATTTTTTTAATCCTGGCTTCAGTGCTTATGGCTGACTCTGTGGGGAAAGTATCTGTATTTAAGTCTCCACTTCTGCAAAATCATATCTACCCTATGACTATTAATACTTTAATCTTTATCCTGAAACTTTAAATCACAACTGATATCCTCTGGGGCCATGTTATTTATGATCCCTATACTTTTCAGGAGAACCATAATTGAATGATTTTTTATTTTTAATGAGGTACATTATCCTTGCTAAAGAATGCATTCTCCTGTAATTATTAAATAATGTCCTTCTGTCACCTTCTAAGCATCAATCCCTGTTAATTTAATAGAAATTATGCACAGGCAATGACTTGAACAGACTTTTTCGCTACGGTACAGAATAGAACATTGTAAATAACCTTTTGATAGTGAATATAATATTATCTCTACATAGGTACTGGGCTTCACCTGTACCAGAATAATTAATCCAGGTGCATATTGTTAAGGTTCAGCCCGTGCGACAGACTCTGCAAAGGCCTTTAGTCTAGTCTTCATGGGCTGTGAGTCAATCTGATTCCATCAGAAGGGATCTAAATCCTAGCCCTTCCCAAGCAGCAGCTGTCCCCTAGACCTGGTCAGAGAGTTTTAGCTGAGTGGACCCCAATCCAATCTCAAGAAACACCAGTAATTTTATAACCATGTTCTGGAAAAGAAAGACACACATATCCCAGGGGCCCTGCTTTCTTTAACAGTAAAGGACATTTCTTATCTGGAAGTGCTTTCCATTTAAGATTCTGAGAGTTGTGATCCACACACTACCTATACTTCATCAGCTCCCAGAGCACGCGCCCCGAGACCTAACCGGCTCCCAAAATCCAGTCACTTAAATATAGATTAAGTATTTCTAATGAAAATTTAGCTTCTGAATTGAGATGTTCTGTAAGTGAAAGATACAGACTATATTTTTAAAATTTAGTATGAAAAACACAAAATAGGAAGCTGATACTTTTTATGTGGCTCCATATTGAAATGACAATATTTTAATATGTTGGGTTAAGTAAAATATATGATGAAATGTATTTCACTATGACTTTTAACTTTGTTAAGACACATAGTAGATAATTCAAAATTATATACATGCCTCATTTTATATTTTACCAGACCATGTAACAGATTGTAATGTGTTTTGAACCCAAGGCAGATAGTAAATAAATATTTTTAAATTACTGATATCCGAATAAATGAATTGTTCTCTCATCAAGTAAGACAAATTCCTGTCTTCTCCAGATTTTATTCAGATGCCACCTGAACATTCTCCAAATGTGGGGCTGGAGACATTCACAGACGTACTTCAGAAAAACGACGTCTTCGCTCACCATATGACCCCATCTCAGAGTCTCTCGCCAGCTGCTCAGGTATCTTAATCCCCTATACACGCGTGTGTTAGTGGTGGTCTGGGCACAACTCAGCCTGGTTTACTACATGGCCGGGCTCCCTCATTCTCTCTGATCTGCGCAGCATTTCAAGTCTCATCTGTGTTCTTTATTTTGCCCATGAGGCTCTTCCAGGTCTGTATCATCGTACATGACAACTATTTGAGAACGGGATGGTTGAAGAATTCAGTGTTGGTTTCTCAGCTCCCCTTTCCACCCTAATAGAACTGGGCCCAGCCTACTTGTTCCCATCCCTTCTTTGACAAGATGTAGCAGCTGTACGAGGACAGCCTGGTTTTGTTTGAGTCATTTCAGCTAAAAGGTAAACTTTTACATTTACATGTACCAGACTATATGTTTTAAACTTTTTTTGTTCCTCCTTGTAGATACAAGATGTCACATAATAAAGAAAGAGAAATAGACAGATTGCTAATGTTCTCTCCCAGCCTGAATAACTCAGAGTTAGCTGAGTACTTATGAATAATGAATGTCTAATTGAGGTGCCTGAGATGTGAGTAACTGCACTGTTCGTGGTGCAGTGAGGTGCACAGTTCTCAGTCAGCAACAGGAATCTTATTTCCCCGTTTCTGCCTTCTGTTGTTTTCACTGTTGAGTATAAAGTAGAGCAGATAACTACGGTACTTGTGAAGGAACCAACTCACTTTTTTCCTAGCCCAGCTAAACCATCCAAACAGAGAGAAAAAAAAAGTGGTGGTGATGGTGTATGTGTGTGAATTCTTATGAACTGAGAACAGAAGAACCTTAAATCTAGATTCATTTAATAAGCAGGAATGGAATCACAGAGTTCCAGATTTCAGGCTTAGTTCAGAAATCTATTTGCGTTTAAATTATTGGTGGTCCAGAAACTGATTAACATTTTTCAGGCTGTTGACAAAACAGCTTTCCTGTTTATCACTCCTTAGTGAACTCTTGCCATATCACTGATAAATTGCTAAGGAGAACTGATTATTTCCAAGTGTATGTCATAGCAATAGAAAAGTTCCAAAGAGCTCAAACTAGGTAAGTGTGAAACTGTACCAACAGCCCGTCATTCTTCCTCTCAGTGGTACCCGTTCAAAGTTTGCCTTTTCTGCTCTTTTCTTTCCTGGTACTGCTGGGATCCTTGCTGGCATCTTTGGGCCCATCCACTCACTTTCCTCCTTAGTCAGAACCACAGGATGCTGAACTACAGTCTGAGGTACCCAAAGCCTACCTCCAGAGCCATCTACAGACATCATTGACCCAACCAAGAAGGTAAGGCAACATTTTTGTTAGAAATGCACTATTTGACGGTGTACATATACCACAGTTTATTGATCCATTTGTGGATCGATGGAACACAATAACTAAGTGAATGACATAAAGTCTATGTGAACCAGTTTGATGAAAATATTTCAAAATGTATATGAAAACACTACACTGTACCCCATGTTTGCATTAATGTACACAGCTATCATTTAATAAAAAAATATATTCAAATAAATGCATCTCCTTCCCATTTCTAAAAAAAAAAAAGAAAGAAAGAAAGAAATGCACTATTTGGATGTGTCTAATAAACATCCTCAAAACTTGGCCACCTGGGTGCTTCCACTCCAACCTGGATGACTCTTTTTTTTTGCTATATTCTATTTTTATTGATGTATAACAAATTATCTCAAATACGAGAGCTTAGAGGACCACAAATGTGTTAGTTCATCATTACAGAGGTCAGAAGTCCAGAAAGTTCAACTGGGTTCTCACTCAGCGGGGTGTGGACGACACCTTTTGAGAGCCTAAAACTCATACATACATGGGGAGGAATTTAGGCTGGTTGCAGGTTACACAGCCTCTCTCTCTTTCTCTTGTCTGATGTTTAGTTTGTAACATCCCCTTTTGGCATAAAAACAATAGACGCTGTTTTTTGTTCAAAATACAAATATTGGTTTCAATTCCTTTTTCCTTCTCACTTGTAGAAGTTCAAATATAAACGTGTGCATTGAAAAGCAAAAGCATTTTATGCCTCTTTAAAGTTCTCTTTAGAAAATTATCTTCCATCCTCAATGACTAAGCCTTACATCATATACAGAGAAGATAGATAAAAACTTTAAAAGACTCAGTCAAGTCGTTCTTTTTCTTGGTTCACTTTGTCCCATATCTGACATAAAGAAGTTGGGGGGGATGAAATGAATTGCCTTGGGAGTCTCTATACTTTCTGCTAAATGATAACCCAAAGGCAGGCAAATTATAACAACGCTGAATCCTTTATTTGGAAGGGAGGAAAGCATTCAGTGATTGATACGATCACACGGAGGGGTACTGTTATTAGATGCCATCCATGTTTTGCCCAGCTCACACTCAACACAGATCCAGTTTACGCCATTTCTAGTAGATCAAAGATGCTTTCCAGTTTGTGGTTGACGTTTATTTCTGTTATTCATTTCCTTTCACTTTGTCCTGACTTGTTACTCCTTCCCCATGTGTGTCTTGAATAATAAAAGAGTGTTAGCGACTTACAAAAATACTGCTTCTGCCGGAGTGTAGCATACTGGTGCTATCCAGCACTAGGTTTTCCCCTATTTCAATCCTTTTTTGGAAGACAGAACATGGAGCTCGTTGTTTTGTTCTGATCTTTGCTGTTCTCACATATATAATATTTCAAGTATAGTTATGTCTTTTTTGCTTACACCTCACATAATATAAATTCAAAAGTAATACTGAATAAGTCTGAATTTTGGCATTTTTGTACACAAAAAGATATGCTTTAAAAAAATGCATTACTATATGCCAAATAGTTAAAACAGTATCTTTTACTTTCTGATTATTTAAACTACAGATAAAAGCACAAAAAGAAATCACAATGGGCATTCTGAACGAAAATCGAGTCAGTAAAAAGCTTCTCAGAAATAAAGGAGAAATGTGTCTTTTGTGTTGGAAAACACCAGTGGGAAAACTTTAGCTATGCCCTATAACCAGCTCACATACTATTCTTATTTTTCCTAGAGCAAAGCTTTCACGTAGACAGGGGAGACATGTGGAGAATAGGAAAGTGGATAATTTTGAAGTCAGAAGACTCCATCTCAAATGCTTAAATCTGGATTCTGTTAACTGTGACCTCAGGCAAGAATCTAACTGAGTCTCAGTTTTCTTATCCGTAAGACTGAGTTTTGTTATTTCTAACCGTCTTCCTAGGGTTTTTGTAAGGATCGGGTAAAATCATGTGTATACGTAAGCATTCATTTCAACATCCATATCAACTCTGACCTTGACACCACTCCAGACACTGAGTAAGCACAGATACAGATACAGGACTTGGATCAGGTGACACCCACTTGGTCTCGTGGGGTCAAATCAGTCTGCAGTAGGCTACTTTATAAGAAGTTCTGAGACAGAAAATAAACACAGGGTGCCTGGAAACAACCAACAAGAGGCACCTACCGAAGGACAAAGCAGCTTCAAAGTCTTCATGCTGTGTATGAAGAATGATCTAGCTCATAAACATGCAGACAGCCATGGGAACTGCTTTTAACTTGATCCAGTTTGAACGTAAGGCATGTGGGAGGATTGAGAGTACAGACGTGGTGGGGAGAGCAGCGGCACCACCTGGGACTCCGGCATGTCAGGGTGGGATGTTTGTGGACAGCCAGCACTTCCACAGTGGGGATGAGGCCCTCACTTCTGCTCTGTCTTCTCCCTTGGGGAACCCTATATGACCTATAAGAACACACAGCCTCATCGAAATATAAGAAGAAAATCTCTGGAACACACAGCTTTATCGCAATATAAAAAGAAAATCTCTGGCAATCCCTTACAACTTGAACACCACAGAAGCATGTGGTTTCCACATGTCCTGTCTAGAGCACTCGGGAAGGAAGAGGACAGGAATCAGAAACACTTTTCATCCCCTGAACGGTAGCCCTCAAAGCCTCATCTGCCAGGCTAAGGGAAGGATTGAGAACTCAAACAACAAACAAAACCAACCAAACCCAAGTAACCATCCATTCAAACACACGTGTGCCCGAAACTGACTCGGGAAGATCACAAAACACGCTTAGTTACGCCTGGTTCATACCTACGTGGGGCACAAACCTCCTGCAAGATAATTCAGCCTGGAGGCAAAATAGCTTTCTTGGTTTCCAAAGCTGGTGACGGGACAGACATAACTCAGGCAAGGAACTTCCAACTCAACTATAGCGTTGCCCACCAACTTTAAAGTGAGAAACAAGACAAGGGAAACACCTTCCAGAAGCTGCTGAGAATGAGCAACCCACACACACAAGTGAATTCCCTACCTTGCTGAGAAAATAAAAATAGCCCGGAAAAGGTAAAAGAAAAGTGATATTTAGGTGAAAACCTAGGACATAAAGCTTTCCCCACTTTGTGTTTTCGTTTTACTGTTACAGAGGCGAGAACAATAAACAGGGACTATCTGAAATGTTGTAATTTATCGTTGGCAATATTCGCGTCAAACATATATCTTGGCTTTAAAGCTAGGGCAGGAGGAAACAACGTTGATTGCTCATTTTCAGAGCATAGAAAAGGCATCTAACAACCGCTACGCTGCACCCAATTGTTATTAGTGACAAGATTTGTAGAATTAGTTTTGGAAGGCCTGAGTATAAAAGCGAGAGCAATTCTATTTTTTTTAATTCTTCCCAAAGAAAAATGTGTGGAAAATGTCATTAATATGCTAAGGGTATTAAGAGGAGGGTATATTCATTCTAATAAGTCTGACCTAACCAGGCTGCTAATAGAGCCATTATTAGATTAAATCCTTCCAATTGCTTTTGGGAAACAATTTGACATGTTTTCTTCCTCTTGGTAAAGAAATAGGAAAAAGAAGCACATAGTCACAAAAGCATGAAGCTGTCTCGAGTCGGAACAGAGCAGGTTTTGAAGTACACAGAGTCACTCCTTTGGTATAGAGCAGTGATTTTCAACCAGGGTGCCGTGAGAGGATCCTGGGTGTGCTGCGGAAATTTAAAGATCATTAACCAAATTGTTTTCAAAAGAAGTTCAAACTGCAGTGTTATACGTATATTCCACTTCCAAAAAAGGTCTTTTTTACTCTTTTGTTTGTATCAACATGATTTAATGGGCCATGGAAGTTTAACTATAGGTTCAAGTGCGCCGTGAGATAAAAAGGTAGAAAAACACTGGCAAAGAGGGATTGTAACTTTAAAGTTTGAAGTTCACTTCTCACACTTGCAGCTCTTTGTGCCCTAACCTTTGTGTACTGAACAGACACGCTCCACCCCCCTCGTGTCTGCCTGACTCAGCTCTGACAGCTACTGTGGACCTGCCCTTCATCCCTTCTCAAAGGGCCAGGCACAGTGGTAAGGACTAATAGGATCTGAAAAGCATCACAAGTTTAAGACCTATAGGATCTGAAAAGCATCACAAGTTTAAGACCTAAAATATAAGAAAAAAATATTCTGAGATGACACAGGATGTGTTTTATCAACTCTACCTCAATATCCTGATGGTCTGTGTTCTACAATATTGGAAGCATTGGAAGAATATTGGTACCAGGGAATTATTTTGTATTTATTCTGTTCATTAAAAAAATAAGATTTAGGTTTTAAATGTATAAATGGTAATAATTGTGTTACAGTCAACTCATGCCCCATTATAGTGTGGAGTCCTCTTGGTTACATTAGCATCTAAACAACTTGTGAGATAAATTTTTAGAAGAAAAATATTGGTGAATACTTACTCTTGATTTAACAAATCATTTCTACATATAAGCAATGAATATCTGAAGTTTAAAACTGGTAACATGATATATGCAATAAATATCATTCAATATACATGTTCATTCATTCAGAAAAGATTCTGGGGGACCCGAATGGATGCATGACACTACACTAAACTGTTCTGAGGTTGTGTGAAGAACTCTATTGTAAAATCAGTATTTCTGATGAGGTACAAATCTCGCCACCTTCTTGTTTGAAATTAGAAAAATTCTAAAGCCTCTCTAAAAATAAAATCAACAAATAGCAATGGAATATTCAAAGTTTATTCTCTAAAATATGCCTTTGGTATATATTCTGGAATGGGTTAGAGAGAAAAGTTTAATGTGTAAAAACTTTATTTTATAAATTTTTTTGTTAACATATCCTGGCTATTTTCCATGTTACTTAACAGAAGAGACCCCTATGCACAGAGGAAGATGTGGTCAAGACCACTAACAATCTGTAAGGACCCAATCAGTCAATGCCAGATAACTATGATCAATGTTGGCTACGAGGCATGAGTGTTCAGAGATGACAGGATCCCAGAGATCACCTACTCACAGCTTCTCATTACAGAAATGAAGTCATGTGGTAACAGAACAAAGTAACCCAAGGTGTCTCTAAAAGGAAAATTTAGAGCCCTATCAACAAAACTTCACAAATATTTTCATTCTTCACTCTTCTCACAATAAATTTTTACTTTAATACATGTCTTTGTTAAAGGTTTGGACGTCATTATCCCAACTCCACATGTCCTAAACTTCACAGGGCAAGCACCAGAATAGAATGCTTTTCAGTATTAGGCCTAAAGTAAAACACAAAACATATTATCATATTATTCACAAATGCCCCACCATTTAGATAATTGGCTATTAATACTGTGACATACAGAGAGTGTTTGAAAATTAATATTCCAGAGCTATTTCCAAGACAGTCACAGTGGTCTGTGTCATTGCACTGGTCCTCAGCCAACTCAGGATTCTCTCAGTGGTAAATATTAAGAAACTTAGAATTTAGTGTACAACTAGGAAAATTCCAATATCCTAAAAAAATTAACTAAAACGTTCTTCATCTCAAATGTCCCAAATGTAAAGATTTCCTTTCTTCAATTAAGAAGGAGAGTAGGGCAGCACCTGTGACTCAGTGAGTAGGGTGCTGGCCCCATATGCTGAGGGTGGTGGGTTCAAACCCGACCCTAGCCAAACTGCAACAACTAAATAGCCGGGCATTGTGGCGGGCGCCTATAGTCCCAGCTACTTGGGAGGCTAAGGCAAGAGAATCACCTAAGCCCAAGAGCTGGAGGTCGCTGTGAGCTGTGATACCTTGGCACTCTACCAAGGGCAATAAAGTGAGACTCTGTTTCTAAAAAAAAAAAGAAGAAGAAGCAGAGTAAGCCTATTTGCTGAGCCACCCAGGAGCCTCCAAAAAGGCATCTAACGTGTGCAATTGCTCATGCCATGAGGTGTGAACAAGGGAGGAGGTTGGTGTCATGCTAATTTCTAAAGATCCCCCTTGGCCAATAGGCAGCAGAAAATGGTGCCAGCTGAGAGCAATGATCTGAGTAAGCTGTGGCATCAGGGATGATGGCAATTAACCAACTTAACTGGTTATTTTAAAGAATGTAGTTCTCTTTATCAGTGAAATGTGGACATTGAGAACTCTATTCCAGCATTCTTTCTGATATCTGTTATACACATAATCCTTCCAGAAGTGAGCGCTAATTCTGTAGCCTACAGACGCAATCTGTTTTCCTTGCTGAAAGATAACGAAATATAATATGAACACACCACCTCCCCAACAATGCTCTGCCCTCTGGTTTAACAGAGAAGAGAACGCATTCTTCAGAGGGGGGAAATTATTCAAGAGGCTAACCTAAGAGAAAGTGTGTTTGAGGGAGCAGCAGGCATTGAAGAAGATAATGAATAAAAGTGGATGGCAGCAGGTAAAAACAAAGAAAACCATTCAAGCGCTACCTTTGTTAGGAAACCTGAGGTTTCAGCTGTGTAAGCATAAATCAGACTTGACTCAAACCTTCAACCTTATTTTAGGTTCTACCTTTGGGCTGATTCAAAAAGGCAGTACTGACTCTGCTTTACCAGGTATCATTCAACATGCAGGTATCGGGTGAGGAGAAGACGTGGGTTTCTGTCCTTGGCCCCCCACATTCCCCCGCACTGTGCCGTTTTAGAACCTGAAGTGTACACATTCTCTTAACGGTTTGGTGGGCTTCTGTATGTATTATTTTTAACCTATAAACTGGAGGCAATAATAACTTATTTTTGAAAATCAGGAGTGATTTTATTAAGTAGGAAGAAAAATTCACTCAAATTAGCTCAGGCAGGAGGTGGTGATTATTAGAATTCGATAAGAACAGCTCGAGACTTAAGCACAACTACATTAGAGATTGTGGCACACCGGAAGCAGAGCCCAGAAAGAAGCCGAGAAGGAAATCAGTGACTGTCCCTCCCTCTCAGTGTGTGTCCCCAAGGTCGATGTCGTCATGTTGTCACTGGCACCTGCTTCTCTGTCTTGTTTACACACAGCCTGTTGTAGTGTCTCCGACGACCCTCTCCATCCCCAAATCTCTGTCACATAACTATTAAGCCAGAGAGAATCTAATAGCATAACTTTAGTCCAGTTCTGTGTTTGATGGGTGAACATCAGCGAAGTTAGGATTATGGGAATAGAGTTAAATTGATATAATGATGAAATGATTGTATGAAAGTTTTGTGATTAGGGTCACAGGCAGGCAGGACAATGGGAGAGGACATGAACCACAAGGAACAGGCTATACTGGGGGCTCCATGAGACAGCTTGGAACAAACATCAAAGGACTTCAGGAAAAAGGTCTGCAAAGGCTTGGCTGAAGTCAGGGAGGGCTTCAGGAAAAAGGTCCACAGGGCCTCCCTGAAGCCAGAAAGGACCCTAGGAAGAAGGTCCCTAAGGGCTTGGCTGGGGCTTGAAAGATTTATAAGATTAACTAGGACAGCAGGTGCATAGTTCTTGTGGGTGTGAGAGAAGAGGATTCAACTTTTTCCTTCCCAGCTCCTGAGGAGTAGGCAGTAAACACAGAGGATTAACTGGGTGGCCTCCAGCTCCAAAGTCCACATTTCCTTTTCCTTTGTTTCTGTAATCCCATTAGTGATTGATAAGTATCTTAAGAAGTAAAAGGACTCACATAGATTTCACATCATAAGCAAATGACGTGAAATCTATGTGAACCAGCTTGATGAAAGTATTTCAAATTGCATATGAAAACACTACACTGTACCCCATGTTTGCATTAATGTATACAGCTATCATTTAATAAAAAAAAATAAAAATAAAAAAAAAAGAAGTAAAAGGACTCAAAATAGCTAAAGGGTAATCAGGTGGGTACTGGAGAATTAGAGCCTGAGAAACCACAAGGACGACGTATGTTGTTGCAAACACCCTGATTTTCTGATGAGGAGAAGAGAGAACAACAGAGTGCATCAAGGGTTCGGGGTCATTGCCGACTCTGGCAGAAAGGACATCGACCCCCTGCACCCAGTCTATAAACTCTAAACTATTTCGACTGTCTTCATTTTCCTCATTCCCCAGCACTGGGGACACTCCTGGGCTGTGGGGGGCAGGCTCCCTACAGTGTTTCCGCTAACTATCTGAGGCTATGGAAGGAAAAGAGGACCATGTGGCAGGGTGGCTGCCCCTCTGGCAGTAGAAAAAGGATGCTCTCTATAAAAGGAACTTGAAGTCAAAGGTTGAGAGTTTGGCAGAAGAGTTGATTGGCATCTCTAATTTGCCATTCTTTCTAACAAGGCTGGCATATGAAGACTGAGGAACATTTAGCTTTGAAAGCATTTTATAATTCATAACACACTATACATATAAGGTAGTGTGGATTCTTTACACAGCACTCCGTCTGTAAGGTTTCATACCTGCCCTAACCTTGGAAAGAGTAACACAGCTAACTGCTAATGACTCAGAATTACACAATCCTGGGATGTCTTCAAGGTGCTGAGAATGTGGAGAAAAATCAGAATACACATTTCAGGAATGAGCACTCTTACAAAGCAACAAACTAAGGCCAACTAAGGCCTGTGGGCTCGCAAGACATTGTAAAACAACACATTTTCCATTTAAATGTCACAGGTGTCACCAGTTTTGTCCCATCCTGGTCCCTGACATCGAGATTGTACCAGAGTGTTTTTCAGCCTTTTTTATCTCACGGCAATTTGAGCCTACAGTTAAACTTCCACAGCACACTTACATTATGTTGATCAAAAAAAAAAAAAAAAAAGAGAGAGAGAGAGAGAGACAGTTGAAAAAAAGAACATACTTACTGTGCATTGAACTTCTTTTGAAAATAATTTAGCTAATCATGGTTAACGTTTTTTGCAGTGCACCTAAGAACCTCTCCTGGCACCCAGGGTGCCGCAGCACACGGGTTTAAAATCACTATGGTAGCAGATGGTTTGAATTGCTAGAACCCAAAAGCTAAACCTAATTTTATAAATGTCTGACAATCTGTCATTTGAATGCGTATTTGCATTTAGACTCCGCTTTTCTATGTATTGATAGACTTTCTCTCTCCAAAATGTAAGTGAGGATCATCATTGAGGTAAACACTAAAACTTGAAGCCAACGTTTATCAACACGAGGCTCGACCGGGTTCGTTCTTTCTGCATTTGTATAATCAGCAGGTCACTTTCTGATCTCTTTCTATGTGAGTATAGGATCTGCTCACTTTCAGACGCATCTATCGTACCTGCATCCGATGACTCCTGCCACTTGTGAATTAAGAAAATCCATCTCCGGCATTCTCAGCTTCTCTTGCATGCCTCTTTTTATTCTTTTCCTGTTCAGAATTCTCTACTGCCTTTATCTATCTTTCAAATATATAATGTCATTCTATTAAAGAATATATTCTCTGTTAATCCAGATTCTTAGCCACATATATCTTAGCATGAATTTCTATGTGGCTCCTTTCCCAAAGGCATTTGCATATGAACTTTCTAGTGTAATAAAATACTATTTGGTCCATTAAAATGACTATCTGTGACTCCTTTTATATATTTTTTTAGGGGGGGAGAGGATATAACCCTTTTCTTTGATGCTGGCTCTGGTGACACACACTGGTGAGATTGAGTAGGGTTAAGGCTAGCCCTATACATGTGTGCCTGGTCTTCATATGGAAAGTCAGAGCAGCAAGAGGGTGGAAATATAGCTAGTTCCCATCTCAGTTAAAGCATTTAGGGAGAGACATGGGGGCACAGAAAGAATCGGATATATGCCTCTATGTACAGTGTACCACTGAAAAGTAAAGTGCTCTTTGGGAACAAAAAGGTGAGTAACTGTTGCTGCCTTTATAATAAATGTTAATAAAAGGAGCCATAGGAAAGCCTAAACCTATAACCATCGGACGTACAGCACCTTCTCCCCCCATATGATGATTTCACCCCAGTGCAAGACAACATTTACCAATCGCCAGAGAGAAAAAGCACAAGCCAAACAGGGAAAAACTATAACTTTGGCTTTATAGAGTTTTACCTTTGAAATATCGACTTTGGAAATGTGTTCTACCACCTATATAGCTATTGATATACATCCTACATCAAAAAATAACTATAACTATAGAGAAAATTACTATTAAAAAAGTAAAGACATCTCTCAGTTCCCACTATCTGTGTTAAGAAGTTAATATTTTAGAAGCTTAATTTCAGATATCTCACTCTGCATATATGAAGAGATAGACAAGTACCTCTATTGATATAAAGTAGTATCTTGTACTACTTAAAAATAAAAAAGTAACTTTACTAGAACTTTTAAAGTGGCATCCTGTACTATTTTAAAATGAAAAAGTAACTACTGGAACTAAGAATGAAAAATATTTCTTCATAAGATATATTAATTCCTAGAAAAAATTAAAGAGATAATAAATTTGCCTCTTAAGTTTCAGCACCTAGTGGCCCCCTGTTTTAAAACTCCCCAGTAAATAATTCCTGTTGCACCTGTAATATTTCTACTCGGCTCTGCAACTTCAGCTCCTCAGTGGGTTAGTCATTGTCTTATATTGAAATGGGTTCCTTGCTCTACACCAGTCATCTGGCCACGATTTCTTCACAGTTTACTTTCAACAATCCCGTTGTTGACTACATCGTGTCACCTGTACACCTAAAGTGCCCGAATTCACTAGGCAAGTCATATTCTTCAGTCATGTTTTCTCTCGAAACTTTCTAAAATAACAACCCCTGACCTCCTCCCCCTCCTTACATTGCTGTAGGCCTCTCACTATCAGGACACTTATTTTAGAGAACATCACATCTTCTTGGCATCTAGGAGCAGGTGGAATCTCTTTTCTCTGTTGTATTCTGTTCCATATCTCCTGAACTTGGAAGGTCTGTCTCATGATCACTGTTTGGGCATGGGAAGTCCTCATTTCACATTCTGTCTGACTATATTCATTTTGTTGTTGATGTTTCCAATGACTTTTATGGAAAATAAATAAATTAAAAATTCCATTACATTGACATCTTTAAGTGGAATTTTTGGTGACCTATTATAACTCACCATCTCTCTCATTCCCATAGTCTGATGAACATATCAGGTTATGAAAAGATGAGCTGCCACTACTGTTAAACCCAGTGATAGTTGGTTATTTACGTCCCTTTATCTTTGCCTGAGGGTCTCTGTCTTTCCTTCATTTAGTCTTTTTCCTGATAAAGACCTCTTCACACTGCTGTGAATTTCCTATATTATTCTGTAAATATTAGTCTAGCTTTTTCTTGCCTATCTTCTCCATTTTTTCGTCTTTCTAAATCTCTCCGATACCTCTTTCTTTTCTGATACAATATTTCCTTTTTTCCCTTTTTCCTCTTTTAGGTTTTCTTCTTCTCTCTCTTTCCACCTTTGTTTTTGGATTTTCCGTTCTCCTACCTCCCTTCCTTCTACAGTTATTCCCTTTTATTTTTAATTTCTTGATTTGGCCATGGTTTGAGATTATTTTATGATTTAATCTTTCCTGGTTTTCCCCAGCTTTACTAAGGTACAAATGACAACTAAAATTTGTATACATTTACAGTGTACAAGATGATGTTTTGGCATATGTATACATCACAAAATAATTAACTCAAGACATCAGGTCATATAGCTATTCGTTTGTGACGAGAAGATGTAAGATCAGCTCCTTTAACAATTTTTCAGTGTACAATACATTATTATTAGCTGTAGTCATCACGGTGTATAACAGATCGCCAGAACTTATTTATCCTGTCTATCTGAAATATTGTAACTTTGGACCCACAAACATTTCCCCTTTTCTTCTCCCTCCCAATCCCAGACCCTGGCAACCATCATTTCTGTTTTCACTGAATAAAATCATGGACCTTTTTGGTTGATTCATAACTATCTATGAAAAGATTGTGTTCTTTTCTCCCTTTTTAAGTTGCCATCCATTGATGTTTTCATCAGTGTCCCTTTGAAGCAAAAGAGTTTTATGTTTCTGTCCCTAATTATGTTCTTTACTCACTCTGCTGTCAACTTTGAAATTTCCATTTACTGTTGAACACAATGACTTTAAAATGTCACACTCAAGTTGTAGCCGCACATATCTAGTATTACCAGTTTTTATAACAAAACTAAATTTCAGGCTGGTCACAGTGGCTCACGACTGTAATCCCTGCACTCTGGGAGGCTGAGGTGGGTGGATCACCTGAGCTCAGGAGTTGGAGACCAGCCTGAACAAGAGCAAGACCCCACCTCTAAAAATAGCCAGGCATTGTGGCAGGTGCCTGTAGTCCCAGCTACTTGGGAGGCTGAGGAAGAGGATAATTTAAGCCCAAGAGTTTGAGGTTGCTGTGAGCTATGATGCCACATTACTCTGCAGAGTGAGACTCTGTCTCCAAAAAAAAGAGCTCAATTTCAAGCACTGGAGGAAAAATCGCAAAGGGGCTTTATCTTTCATTCTGCATTTCCAATAGGAACTAAGTACACAAATGAATAAAAGGGACAGAGTGTACTGTAAATACAAAGTGCCTTTTCATACACTGTATTCACATTGAGCCTTTCTATTTACTCCTTTCCAAATGATTTTTTAAATCACTAGAATTCTCTTAACTCAGAATGTTTATGCCATTTTAAATTAATTATCACAGGCAACTCCAAAATTTCTTCCACTTTGACTTATAATGTCTCACTTCTGTCCTAAATTTTTCTATATTATGTCCCAATAGAAGCTACATGAGAAGTTTACAGTGTCTGGCGAGATCTCTCAATAGAAGTGCTGAGAATAATTTGGGGTGCTTGCTAACACCTGTTGTGAGATAGTACGCACTTTTAAAGTTTACTCATAAATATAACATGCTCTCATCTAACACAGTTATTGACAAAGAAATGAAAATTCCCTTACCCCCTCGCTTGTTTATCTTGGCATAGCCAGGAGAGTAGCTGGCAGACATGGAGGAGGAGCTGCTGAAAGCCACATGGGGGAGTCCAGAGACCAGCGGCTCATCGCACTTTTCTGAAAAGAAAGAGAGATTCAATAAACATCTTTAAACAATGACTGATACATGTTGATTAAAATAATTATTGAGTATAAAACATGCCAGGTATGGTGGCCTAACCATGGACTCTTAGAACTCCGGGAGTCTGAGGAGGGAGGATCCCTTGAGCTCAAGACCTCAAGACTAGCCTGAACAAAAGCAAGACCCTTTCTCTATTAAAAATGGAAAAATTAAAAGCGCTTTGTGATGGGTGCATGTTGTTGCAGCTACTTGGAGGCTGAGGAAGGAGGATCACTTGAACCCAGAAGTTTCAGGTTGCTGTGGGCTAGGGTGGCACCATGGCACCTTAGCCTGGTTGACACAGTAATACTCTGTCTTTCAAAAATCAATAAACAGACAACTCCTCTGATCCTCTTTAAACAACATTTAGCAAATGATCCCAATTTAAGCAACTGTATTATGAAATTACGGTCGATGATAGGAGCAGTATAAACCACCTGCAGATTTCCTAGAGACTAATACAGCAAGGGGCATTAGTCCAAAGGACCTCAGCTCAGAACTGCTATCTGAGAATCAGGAGTAAGACTAAAGTTGTTTACATAACAAGCTTTGGTATCCAACATCTCCGTAAAATGTTCAGGTATTTGTATGTTATAGGGATAGACGATTGGACACCCTGAGATTAGAGGGAAGATGCGAAGATTAACAAAGTTAAAACACTAAGAAATGGGGGTTCTTAACCGACATGTATAAGATTACGATTTTGGGAAATGTGTGAGTTCTAGAGATCTGGTGTTCAGTATTGTATCTGGAAATAATAATAACGTGCTGTACACTTAAAAATCTAATAAGAGGATAAATCTCATATTAAGAGTCCTTACTATAGTAAAATAAATAAAAGAAGAAATAGGTGTCAGTAAGATAGAAGACCAAGTAATCACCAACTTGAAAAGAAACATCATCTGAAAAATTAATCTGTTGCCATCATACTCCATCATATTGGCTGCACTGGACTCAGGCAACACCTTGATTCTCTTTGGAAGCTGTCACACTGGCTTTCATAATGTCAGTAACATTTCCCCCGCTCTGGCTGTCGGTTTCTCTGATTCCTTTGAGGGATTTTTCTCACTTTCCAAGTGTCCCATGTCCCTAATGTCAAAGTTCAACTCCTGTACTCCCTCTCTGGGAAATGGTGTCAAAGGCTGTGTCTTTACAAACTGGAATATTCCACATCTTGCCACCGAGCTCACCTCCTTAGGTATCAGCTTGGCCCAAGCAGCTTCCAGGGATGACTGTTATAAAAGACTGGATAGTCTTGTCTTCCCTGCCTCCCCCATGGCCCTTTTGCCCACAGCAGCCAAGAAGATACTTCTAAAAATGCACATGGAAATGTGACTCCTTTACTGAACACGTCCTCTGACTTACGCTCTCAACTTGGAACAGTGTTCAAAACCCTCCAGCTGCTTACACTGGTTGTCGCCCCGTGTCCTGTCCATTTCTGGCCTTCTGTTAAGGGCAAGCTTGCTCGTGTCAGGCACCATTGCAAGGCCCCCTCCTCTCAACTCCCAGGACTCTGCCCCACACGGTGTCACCCACACACACAGGCTGTGCTGGTCCACCCGGCTAAAAGAGATTCCTCTGCCCTGAGTCTCAGCCCCACGGCTTGCCTTACTCTCCCACAGGGCCCTCGGCACCACCTGACATGCTATGTTTTCACTTATTTAATTCTTAGTTGCCTCTTCCCCTCATTAGACTGTAAGCTTTGTGGGAATAAAGTTCATTCTAGTTAGTTTAACACTCACTCTCTAGCAGTCTGAACGATGCCTGACACTTGACACAGCTCTAACAACATTTGTAGAATGAATGAAAGAACTAAACAACAACAACAAAACAATCAACTGCTCAAACTTCAAGGTGACGGAAGCACAGCACCCAATTCAACCTGATTCTTAAGCTTCTCCATCTATAAAATGGTAATATTCACTATCTCAAAGGTTTACTATAACAATTTTTAGAGAGCTCTTCTTAAATGCCCCCCAATGTTTACATAGTCTCAGAACTTTGTTGACTACAACAGAAAATGTCGCTTTATATTTTCTAGAATGATTTCACTCTCAAAAACATATAAAGAGAAAAAAATCTTGAGAAATAGAGGCAATAAACTAGTCTACTTGAAAATTCACTTAAGTGGAGTTAAGTCCTCTGTGACACTGGAGCAAGAAATTATTATTTATTATCTTATGGCCCAAGTGTGTACACATCAGAAGTAAAAATGAACAAATCCATCTTCATATAATATTGTTGGGCTTCTTTTTTTCTTAGTTATGTTGCAAGCACCTTTGGGAAATATGGTATGTATGTAGAAATATATTTCCCAGAAAGTTTAAATATCAAAGAAGGAAAAGAAAAACATAACAATTGCTTTAAAAGTATCAGTACACAAAGCTATATTCTGAAGTGAAGGATTTCATGTTAATTGATAAAATGTACTTTTTCATTTAGCTGTGAGTACGCACACGTCTACATCCTCAATTTTCCTATTTTCTGATTCTCTTGAGTTTAATTTTTGACATAAATTCTACCTTTAACTGGAGTAAGTCTTACTTCTAGTGCCCCGGTTAGGTTATACTAAGGATGTGCTAATAGCCATTCCTTTCCATTCCACTCTTTACAGTATGCACCAAATGCCTGAGTGTAGTGCGTGACCTGGATAACACCTACCCCTGGAGAGCTTATGTTTGAATGAAGAGGAACATACCAACAATAAAAATGCAATCGATAAAAGTACTGATCATCTACAGTACGGTGATCAATACTACTTAGCAACCTTAATTATGAGACAGGGGGCAGGGAGTGTCAGGGTTGGGTGGAAGCGGGAGAGTTGTCCTGACACTTGAGTAGCGAGAAAATGAGAGAGGCCGTGCTAGAAATGTACAGAATCATCTGGGACAAACTATCCAGTCTAAACATACTGAGCTGGGACGTCTTACAATAATGAATGTTCTGAGCTGGCTGTCCTACAGTAATGAATGTCACATTCCATAAAAGTATAAATCCCACACATTTATATTGCTGCAATGAAAGGGGTTAAAATGAAGTTGGAAATAACTAACCAAATGACCCACTAGCCAGCTTTAACTTAGAATATAAATATAGCATTTATAAAACCTTCTTAAATGTAAAATAATTGATTTCTGTAACAAATGGAGCAGTTTAATACCAAACTTTACATTTTTACCAGTTTTAGAAATCAATAGAAAATAAATTTTTTTTTTTTTTTTTTGAGACAGAGCCTCAAGCTGTCCCCCTGGGTAGAGTGCCGTGGCATCAGCTCACAGCAAGCTCCAACTCCTGGGCTCAAGCGAGTCTCTTGCCTC
>CAUYTI010163455.1:0-11428 GCA_963575145.1 Galago senegalensis
TGGCTCGGCGCCTATAGCTCAACTGGCTAAGGCGCCAACCACATACACCTAAGGTGGCGGGTTCGAATCCCCAGCCGGGACCCGCCAAACAACAATGACAGCTGCAACCAAAAAATAGCCAGGCGTGGCAGGCACCTGTGGTCCCAGCTACTTGGGAGGCGGAGGCAGGAGACTCGCTTGAGCCCAGGAGTTGGAGGTTGCTGTGAGCTGTAATGCCACGGCACTCTACCCAGGGGGACAGCTTGAGGCTCTGTCTCAAAAAAAAGAAGTCTGGACATATAGGCACTGATAGATTATGTTCAAATGAATTCATATGAATTAATCTCAATGAAGAACTATAGTAACAGGCAGCCCACCGTAATTTTTTCTCATAGGTTCCATAGCTGTCTTTACCTTGTAATCGTCCCATCTCAGAATCATCTGATTCACTCTCCCCAGAGGTGGTCATGCCAACAGCCCCTGCAACAGAACTAGAGGCTGGGGGGGGGAGGGGGTTTAAGAAGGTGAGGGTTAGGAGATGAGCACTTAAACTCACTATATCTG
Source organism: Galago senegalensis (assembly GCA_963575145.1). Taxonomy (NCBI): domain Eukaryota; kingdom Metazoa; phylum Chordata; class Mammalia; order Primates; family Galagidae; genus Galago; species Galago senegalensis. The sequence goes on from CAUYTI010163455.1 coordinate 544, forward strand.
TCTTATCTTAAGAAAGAAAAATCAAAGTTTTGTGAACCACAGCAAATATAGGCAATTAAACATACTCAACTGCTCTTTTAAACTTCATCCTGTAGCTTTTAGTAGCAAAAGCATAGCTCAACCACTTTAATATTAAAGAGCAAACACAACTTTTGGATTTCACTCATACATGGCTTTTGACAAATTTCTTAGGCCTTTGAAAGTGCTCTTGAATGAAGTTCTTGTCCTGAACTCCTCTACCCAAGGTCAATAAAGATAATATCGCTAAAACCACTGGGATATTTATTAGATACAAAATTAGTCACAAAAATAATTACAAACAAAATTGACATTTGAGGAAATGTTCTATGTTGATGTGTGCCTTCTACGTCTGCTTTACTCCTGGACTTTCCATTTGATACAATCACTTATCTGATTTCTCTCATTTCAGGAACATGAAAAGATATCACAACTAATAGATGATGGCAAAATGTTGCTCTGAAGTATGAAAGAGAGGGCAATAAGATGCAAAAGTAGTGTAGAATAAATAAAGAGGACATTACTACCCCAAAATGTTATCCTGAAGAAAAAAAGAGTCTAAGCAAATAGAAGTATTATGAATCTGACCAGAAGGTGAAAATATTTTCCTGTAAAATTAGAGTTTTTTGCCTCTGTCTATTGAGCTTATCTAAAGCACTATTTTTTATCCACAAAGACAACAAGATCTACATATGATAACATAATCCACAATACCTAACGCCCTGTACTGTCCACAGATGACAGAATGCAACCAGGAAGAATATTTCTGACATTACTATTAAAGAGGCATGTGAATAACATGTGAATATAAAGATCTTCTCTGAGAAATGCATCAACTCTGCATTTTCACAATACCTTTCATCACACACCATTAAGTACTTTTTCCATAACTGCGCTTGGATTTTTAGAAAATTTGTACAACAGGGTTAGCAAATTATGGTCCAAAAGCCAAATCCAGTCCACCACATGGTTTTATAAATAATATTTCACTAGAACATGGCTGTACTCATTCATTTACATCTTGTCTGTGGCTGCTTCAATGTTACCACCATAGAATTGAGTATTTGCAATAGAAACCCTATAAAGAATTTACTATCTGGCCTTTTATAAAAGATGCTGGCAATCTCCATCTCCAAGATTAGAATTAGAACTACAGATTAGCCAGAAATGTTAATAAAGGATATCAAGGTTTGGCCGAATCAGCTCTTTTGGTGAAAACAAATAAATTAACCCATAACTTCACACTATAAATGCTACTTATAGGTAGCATTTATTAAATGCTTTCTATATGCAGCCATTGTAAGTTTCCTTATGACTTTACAAAGAGCTATTATAAGCTTTATCATGTACCTGAGAAAACTCAGGCTTTGTAACTTTTGTACTTGCCCAAGGTCAGAGAGCTAACAATGAATCTAGAGATTTGAACTCAGGCAGTCAGGCTTCACAGATTGTAACCGTGAGAGCTATATAACGCTATCATATTCTTCAACATAAATAGAATTATTTCTTCAAATTATTCAGAAATCCTACTAACTAATATTGTTACTAGATACAATTAGGACCCCCCCAAAAAAAGGTTCTTTAACTTGTTCTAAACTCTTCTACCTATGTGGAAAGCAAATATAAAGTTCTGACAAACAAAATAAATGGTTTTTTAAAGTACTCTGGAGTCCACACATTATTAACAAACACTAAAATGGCTAGGTATTGTCATTTCTAGTCCCAGATACTTGGGAAGCTGAGGCAAGAGAATTAATTAAGCCCAAGAGTTTGAGGTTGCTGTGACGCCACAGCACTCTACTGAGAGTGACATGATGAGACTCTGTCTCAAAATAAATAAATAAATACACCAAAACCTCACTTGGTTAATAAGGTAATGCTGGTTTTCTAAGTTTATCACAGTATATAAATGATTTTATTTTAAAATGTTCTACAGATCTAAAACCATTAAAAACCTTATATATAAACTTTGCAATGAATATCTCAAATTACATCACCACAAAGCCATTAATTAAACAAGACATAAAACTTATTAAAAGCACACAACTAAAAGAGATGCTGATGGTCTATTATAGGGTAGTCCTGGTCTTTAGGGAGCCACAGAATCACTACAAGCAGACACAGGGACTGGTTTTTAATGAAAATGGGGTGCTGGTTTTGCCAGAAATTAGTTATATGCTGGAAAGAAAAGGATTCTTTTGCCAAGTGTTAAGCATTTGTGTACTCTAGTTCCTTTCAAGTATGTTTCCTAAAATTAGATGATCCAAATTTAATTAATAGTAGAGAACTGTCTGTTTTGTAAAGTTGTACAGATAAGAAATGTAAAAATCAATGGTGGTCAACTAGGAAGTTCTTTAATCAACCTCCTTGCTTGTGCTCAATTGGGCACATGTATCAAATTTGTTTTCCCAGAGTCAAATATATAAAAATGTAACTATCAACAGGCAAACTTCAGTGTAAGATGTTCAGTACTGTAAATTTTTTAAAACAGATTATGTCTCCCTACAAAGGGCTGCACAGCTATGATTAAATCCCAAACTAAAAATGCACAGTAGTCTGTATCTGGCTCTTGGGACGATATAGCAAACCCATCTTTCAATTTCAAACACTAGCATTTCTTAATGAAGAGCTAATGTGGTTCGGCTTAAAGAGAATTTAAGGCTCCGTATTATATCATACTACAGAATAATACAGCAGGGACATCATCACTAACTTTTCTAAATGTAAACAATGCTGGCAGCTTGGTGCCAGTAGCTCAGTTACTACGGTGCCTACCACATACATTGGGGCCAGCAGGTTCTAACCTGGCCCGGACCTGCTAAACAATGACAACTACAACAAGAACAACAAAAGACAAAACAAAAGAACCCCCCTCCCCCAAAACAGCAAGGTCTTGTGGCAGGCACCTATAAATCTCAGCTGATTGGGAGGCTGAGGCAAGAGAATTGCTTAAGACCAAGAGTTTGAGGTTGCTGTGAGTTGTGATGCCACCTCCCTCTACCAAGGGCAACAAAATGAGACTCTGTCTCAAAGGAAAAAAAAATGCTGGCAAAGTTAAGGTGATAGGGCAAATGTGCTTCAAGATGAAGCAAGACTGGTTTGGTGCCTGTAGCTCAAGTGGCTAGGGCGCCAGCCACATACACTGGAGCTGGCGGGTTTGATTCCAGTCTGGGCCCGCCAAGCAACAATGACAACTACAACCAAAAAATAGCCAGGGCATTGTGGGGGGCACCTGTGGTCCCAGCTACTTGGGAGGGTAAGGCAAGAGAATTGCTTGAGCCCAAGAGTTTGAGGTTGCTGTGAGCTGTGACACCATAGCACTCTACCCAGGGCGACACAGTAAGACTCTGTCTCAAAAAAAATAAAAATTAAAACAATAAATTAACACTGAAAAGTAAATAAATAATGAAGAGATTAAGTCAATCTTTTTGAAAGTGTAAAAACAAACAAACGTTTCAAATTAAAGATAGAAACTATAGAAGCACTAAGAGCGGATACTTGCTGAAAGGTGCACTATGTCCACGAACCTATATCCTCTACCAAATTAAATATTTGTATGTTTAAGTTCCCATTTTACACATTGAGAAACTAAAAGTACATTATACAACTATTAAGTAATTCACTTTTTTCCCTCAAAATACTTTTGTAAGACAACAAAGAAGGAACTTGTATAATCTTACAGTGTAACATTTGCCAATCCAAAAAAAGGAGAGGGGGCATGAACAACAAGAAAACAAAACCAAACGAAAGTTTTTAGGAGGGCTGAGCCAGATCCCTGGAAGCTTTTAGGTAAATGAATTAAGAACAAAACTTTATATCTCATTCCCTTATCCTAGCCCTCAATTATAATCTACATTTATTAAACTCTTGTAACTACAGGGAAACAGAATGACACAGCTTTTAGAAATGTATGCTTGATTTCTATGACCTTGATTTCAGAAGTCACCAGTTCTAGCTTATAACCCTGGGCAACGTGGACTAATATAGGTCATGGTTTTTCCTCATCTATAAAATGTCTATAACAGCACTCAAACCTCAGCAGGTGGGCAGTGCCTGTGGCTCAAAAGGGTAGGGCGCCGGTCCCATATGCCAGAGGTGGTGGGTTCAAACCCAGCCCCGGCCAAAAACTACAGAAAAAACAAACAAAACACAAACAAACAACAAACAAACCAACCTCAGCAGGTTATTGTAAATATTAAGTGAGAATATACATAAAGTACAAAACACTCAGTCTGCAATATAGCGTGTACTCTACTAATGTTAGCTGTAATTACTATAATTAGTCTACCTCCGTTTCTGTCATCCATTTGGGTAGTGCCCTACTTCCATATTCAGACTTGAAGTAAACATTAAAAGACTGGGGGAGAGATTGTACGATACCAGGGTGGCCTGTGTGTTGTGAACAGCTTCAATGAACTGCACATAAAATGGACTTTCTAAATATCTACCATTTAATCCTTCAGGGAACAATTCTAGGAAAAAGATATGGGAACAAAACTCTCCCACCAGAAGACATGCTGTAAATCAAACATGTAATTTATCATACAAAACCAACAGCGGCAAAAAATGCTAAGATGGACAGGATGAGAAGGTAACAGTAGTAAGCCAAAATCTTCTAGATGAACTATGACATATGATCAACTGCTGACATTAAAAGAAAACTAGCACATATTCTAATATGAAACAACAATACATTTTGAAATAGCTTTGTTCAAAAGTTAGGTACACGCCTACATCTAACCTGTGTTACTGTCCTGAGATTCATACCCATAAGCAAGTAATGACTGATGAACTGGAATCTTTTTATTATTATGTAATGTGAATTTAAATGGACCATTGTAAGTTCTAGTCAACATATAAAAACCTTAAACAGGGAAGAGTCTATACTCCCTCCTAGGAGTTCTCTTAATGTAATTAGTACAAATTTGGATTGGACAATTTAAAAACAATGACAAATCCAGCTTATCAGAATGCCAAACCTATGGAGTAAAACAAACAGAACAAAGTTTATTTGACAGTAACATCTAGTATATTTCTCTCCCGGCCTTCTCTTTGAATGTATCTGTAAAAGACAGAAATGCATTTTAGACTTGTCAATCTACCTGCAGCCCCTTGGGGAGTTTCATCTGTCCGTGCAGCTGAAGAATTTACTGTCTCCTGGTTGCTTTCAGGGTCTGCCATTTTCTCCTGTCGACGAGCTTCAGCTGCTCCTCTTTTGCCCAGGCCAGAGCCTCGCCGACTATAACAGAAAAAATGTCATCACAGGCAGCATTACCAGTGAGCCAGGAGCAATGTATAGACAACACAAAGCTCAAATTCATAGAGCACAAAGCCAGTTTCTTCTTGTTAAATAAAAATTGTTGCAGAAAATCACTATGTGTAACAACCAAGACTTTGTATATTTAAAATTCTTCCAAGTTATATTGCATTTACAATGCAAGCTTTTGTGTTACTAGGAGATGTTGTCATCCTTAGAGACAGAAATGATTATTAAACACTTCCAAATAAATGGAAAAGTGACTCCTCCTGCAGAGAAAATTCAATACATTTAAAACAGAGTACCACTTCCACGGTAAATAGTGGATCGATATACACAGGCTTGTAGACTAACACGAACAATGGGGCGAGAAAAGGGGGAGAAAAGAAGAAAGGAGAAAAATTATCATCCCTTAAGTTACAGATTACTAAATCACCCAAAAATGACTATGCTAATGTGAATAATAACTACTACATTCTTTAAAATAAAGGATTATGAAATTAATGTTAAATAAATACAGATGGCCTTTGGGAAAACGCCTGTTTAAGACACAGCCACAGAATAAGGAATATAGAAAATAGAATGATCATATTTCTCATAAAGTAAATTATATTTTATAGACGATGACATTTCTTCTATTATGACAGAGAAACCAGGAAGCAAATTAGGTAGAAACAAAGACACTCCCCCTGGCTAGGCGCCCATAGCTCAGTGGTTAGGGCACCAACCACATACACCAAAGCAGATTCGAATCCGGCTCAGGCCTGCAAAAACGACAACTGCAACAACAACAACAACAAAAATAGCTGGAAGTTACAGCAGGTGCCTATAGTTCCACCTACTTGGGAGGGTGAGCGAAGAGAATCACTTTAGCTCATGACTTTGAGGTTGCAGTGAGGGGTGATGTCACAGCACTCTACCAAGGGTGACACACACACACACACAAAATACTCCCTAAAATTATTAATACTTGTTAGTATTTAAACCCCAAATTTCCTTGGGAAATGCAAAAACCTACTATTTATTAATTAGAATAAAATCTCACTACGACAACAAAATGAGATGCCACCTAGAAAACAAGGAGCAGGTGAAACTGACATGTAGAAGGAAAGAAGGAGGCAAAGAATGGCTAGAAAGAGAATTATAACACTAGATTACTGACTTCACATACAACTTAAAATTAATTTTCAAACACAGTGAATTCAGTTTATACCTCACACTGTAAGCCATCAGTGAATACAACCCAGAATTTTTCACAAAATGTTTTTGAAAAACTGGGTGGCACCCATAGCTCAGGGTGTAGGGCATCAGCCACATACACCAAGGATGGTGGGTTTGAACCCAGCCCCAGCCAGCTAAAACAGCAATGACAACTACAACAACAACAACAATGGTCAGGCATTGTGGGGGGCGCATGTTGTCTCAGCTACTTGGGAGGCTGAGGCAAGAGAATTGCTTAAGCCCAAGAGTTTGAGATTACTGTGAGCTTTGACACCACAGCACTCTATCTAGAGCGACAACTTGAGACTGTCTCCAAAAAAAAAAAACAAAACAAGATTTTTTTTTTGGAAAAACTACAAAATTTCTTTAGAGATTCTCATATAAGTTTCTCTAAGAAACCCTGAAAGCAAACAAGTATACAAACTCCACATATTTAAAACCATTCAAAGAAATAGAAAAATAGCAACAAAGGAACACTTCTTAAAATTTGTTTACTTATGTTACTATTGTACCAAGAGTAATCAAAATAGATCATCGAAGAGGACTAAAAAGTCCTCTTGCTAAAACTTTTCTACTAACCAGAGTCACAGTAGGAAAAAGGCAAACTAAAATCAGCACCCCCAAACACTCATTTTTAACACATTTAGTAGAGAGAACAAACTATGGTCACGCACCACATCATCAGTTTCTGTTAATGAAGGACCACGGCATACATGGCGGTGGTCCCATTAGACTCTACAGCATACTGTATGTACCTTTTCCAGGACTACATATATGTTTAGATATACAAATACTTGACATTTGTTACAACTGCCTACAGTACTCAACACAGTAACATACTAGAAGCAACAGACTATACTATCTAGCTTTGTGTGGGAGGATACACTATCTATTTTGTGTAAATACATTCTGTAACATTCACAAAATCGCCAAACATGTTCTCAGAACATGACTCCCTCCCTAATTATGCTATCCAAGAGTGAACATATGAAAGAAGCAGAAACCATGTCTGGCTATGGAATAGCAGAACAAGGGAATTTAGCCAACTGACCAAACCTGAAAAATTTTACCTTTTACCTAAGATTCTCAATCAGTTAATAAAGGTATATGAAAAAACAAACTATCACATTGAAAGTAGCTGACTATGAAAATGAGATCCCATCAACTGGGAGAAAACAGGAATTGGGAGATGTGAAAGAACTCATATGATACCTACTTTGTCTTGAGGAGAAGGTCTAATATAAAATAAAAATTTAGCATATTTTGTCCCTCATCCATTAAAACATAATTACTGGTGCTAACACTTTTAAAAACTAATTAGACAATATGACAGCTATTAATACAGGCATCCTTTTTGATTCATTAATCATAGTACTGGGAAATTTACCTATCTTTTAAAAATCACCAACCCAATTGGAGGGCGGTGCCTGTGGCTCAGTGAGTAGGGCGCTGGACCCATACACCAAGAGTGGGGGGTTCAAACCCAGTCCCAGCCAAACTGTAACAAAGAAATAGCCAGGCATTATGGCAGGTGCCTGTAGTCCCAGCTACTCAGGAGGCTAAGGCAAGAGAATCGCCTAAGCCCAAGAGTTAGAGGTTGCTGTGAGCTGTGATATAACAGCACTGTACCAAGGGCAACAAAGTGAGACTGTCCTAGAAAGAAAACAGATAATCATTGGAGATTTATCTTGCAGACTAAACTCTGAAAATAAAAATACTGGCAGTAACTCTAAAAATAGTATAGAAACAGAGGAAAAGGAAGAAATGCCAAAAAATAGCATAATTCAAATGCAGTAAAAAGATGTAAATAAATGCTGAAGAAGAATTCACAAAGACAATACCAGTTACATTAGAGAAAATACAGAGTCAAGTAAAAAATTATTTCACTTCACTAATCTCAAAAAAATCCTTATGGAGTTTAGGATTGAAATTGAACATATCTCAGCATCATAAGATAAGTGAACTTATCATAACCTTAAAAAGCCAAATTATTACCTGGTACTAGCACAGGAGCCCGTGGTCTTTTGGCGTGTGCTCCGCCTCAAACTGGGGAGCTCAGCAGGTGGAGATTCACTGCGCTTCTTCGTAGATTTTCTTAAACCTACACATGAGAAATGTAAAAGTAAAATTTTATCAAAAGAAGTTATCATGAATTAAAAACTACTAAATTACTCAGGTCATCATCTTACTTATAAGATTACAGAATCTTTTCATGGCCTTTCCAACCACAGAATAGTTTTAATTCCACAGTTTGACTTTACTCAGCCTATTCATAATGAAAACACTTAATGGTATTTAACACTTTTTTTCAGGACTAGTCTTCTAACAGTGGCCCAAATTTGATCGAGCTTGATCATACCACGCAGGGTCCCACCTCTCCCAACTCATCTTCCTTCAAAGTTTCTGTATCACTCCTCTTTTGATTCCATCCTCTACTAAATATAAAAGCCTAGGAATTTTTCTGCATATTCTGTTTATTTCAAGAACTTACTAAATTTCATTAAATCTACTGAATTTATTACACTGTTCTTACACTGTCCCATTTCACTTAGTATATAATGCTCATCAGTAAGCTTTTAAGAGAACAAAATGGGTAATTCCACTTATCACCAAGGAATATACACTGTAACTGAAGGTTATTAGAATGCAAAATTTATACAATATTGTGCAATTGGGAGAAAAAGAAAAATCAATCAAGCACACTATACATATTATTCTTCCAACAAATTAATGCCTTTACAGGGCTAATAGATTAGAAGAAATAGCAATTATTTATTAAATTTATTATTTGATGAATGAGAAAGCCATGACAGCATCCTTCTACCCTCTCTCAACCATTATAATGTTATCATATATGATAACACACTGAGTAGTCAGATGTACCTAAATAAACACCTCCAATAGTGAAAGGTCTCAGAGTCAACAATCATATTTTCTTTCTTTTTTTTTTTTTTTTTTGAGACAGAACCTCAAGCTGTCCCCCTGAGTAGAGTGCTGTGGCATCACAGTGCACAGTAACCTCCAACTCCTGAGCTCAAGTGAGTCACCTGCCTCAGCTTCCCAAGTGGCTGGGACCACAGGCGCCTACCATGACGCCTGGCTATTTTTTGGTTGCAGCCGTCAATGTTGTTTGGTGGGACTGGGCTGGATTCGACCCGCCACCTTAGGTGTATGTGGCTGGCGCCTTAGCCACAGACGCCAAGCCAACAATCATATTTCCATAAGAACTACAACATTACCATAACTTTTTCAGAGATCAATTAATTACACAATTGGTCTTGGTCACTTACTTTCTTCCAGGAAGTTTTATTGATAATTTTTGACTATTTCATTGATATAAAGGAGAAAGTTAAGTTCTTTACTCCTTTGATGTTGTTAAAAGCACGAGTAAAGAGTCTGGGAGATAAGTGGTAAAAAAGGATTCTAGACATCTTGATCTTTCAGATTCTTAATTTAAAACTTCAGTTTAGGGCTGGGCTAGGGGACTCATTCATGTAATCCCAGAACTTGGGAGGCTGAGGCAGGTGGATTGTCTGAGCACACAGGTTTGAGACCAGCCAGAGCAAGACCCCTCCTCTAAAAATAGGCAGGTATAGCCCAAGGTATTTGGGAGGCTGAGACAAGAGAATGGATTGAGACCAAGAGTTTGAGGTTGCTGTGAGCTATGATTACACAGCACTCTACCGAGGGTGACAAAGTAAAACTCTGTCTCAAAAAACAAACAAACCAACAAACAAAAAACCAAAAAACTTCAGTTTATTCAACTTGGCACATCTTAACAGCATGCATAAGAAAAGCTGCTAAGGCTTGGGGCCAGTAGCGCTGTAGTTACAGCGCTGGCCACATACACTGAGACTGGTAGGTTAGAACCCAGCCAGGGCCAGCTAAACAACAATGATGACTGCAACAAAAAAATAGCTGGGCGTTGTGGCAGGCACCTATAGTCCCAGCAATTTGGGAGGCTGAGGCAAGGGAATCACTTAAGCCAAAGAGTTGGAGATTGCTGTGAGCTGTGATGCTATGGCACTCTACCAAGGGCAAAATAGTGAGACTATGTCTCAAAACAAAACAAAACTAAAAAAGAAAAATTTAGGTACAGACAAGCATTGTCATTTAAGCATTTAAACCTTATCTTTTGGGACATTTTTCAAAAAATTTTAATGAAATTATTGAGACACCTGAACTTGACATAAAAAAAATCAAAGAACTGGCTCGGCGCCTATAGCTCAACCGGCTAAGGCGCCAGCCACGTACACCTAAGGTGGCGGGTTCGAATCCCCAGCCCGGACCCGCCAAACAACAATGACGGCTGCAGCCAAAAAATAGCCGGGCGTTGTGGCGGGCGCCTGTGGTCCCAGCTACTTGGGAGGCGGAGGCAAGAGACTCGCT
>CAUYTI010163457.1:0-42053 GCA_963575145.1 Galago senegalensis
CACAGGCGCCCGCCACAACGCCCGGCTATTTTTGGTTGCAGCCGACATTGTTGTTTGGCGGGTCCGGGCTGGGGATTTGAACCCGCCACCTTAGGTGTACGTGGCTGGCGCCTTAGCTGGTTGAGCTATAGGCGCCGAGCCAAAAGTTTTTTTTTTTTTAATTGCAATTCACAGTAAGAAATGTTTTGCGTCATGACCCAGAATGATACCCCTATATATGCTAGTGTGTATTATCTATAACCAAAATAACATCCACAAAACAATACTTTTCCTTACCAAGTGCAATATACTTTATTTTCTGTTTTATTTTTAAAATTCTGAATATGACCTGCTAAATTGATTGTGTAAGTACTTAGTATGTTGTGTCCTACTGTTTCCCAACTGATGCTTCCTAACATTAGTTATTGAGGTCCTACCTCATATTTACTATGTGAAGGCCTGGGCATTCTTTTTTTTTCTTTTAAGGCCCCCACGTAGTTCTCTTGATTTAGTCCAGTTCAGGCACATAATATATAGAGAGCATTTTTTAAAAATTTTTCTTAGTTATACAAATGTATATTAGGTTTCCACTTTTGCTGTCACAGAATTAAAAAGGCTAAATTTAATGACAATAACAATGTTTAACATAAGTACTGAGAACAGAAACCTCATAAAGAACAAATGAAGATAAATACATTCAGAAAAGAAATCAGATGATTGCTGCAATGAAATATTAAGCAATAATAATAGTAATAATGCAAAGGAAGTAATATTCACATTATCAGATAGGAGTATGTCGATTATAGAATACTTTGATCAGTTAACTTATTTTGTTTTTTCCAAAGTCTCAAAAAAAGACAATTAATATTTAAAAGTACAAGATAATTTCAAAAAAACAGATCATGCCAAAGCTTATCGACAATAGAAAAAGAAATACTTCAAAATCATTCTACTTAATCTGGATGCACCTGATATTAGAATTGGAGAAAATATGTTATTATAAAGGGGAAATTACAAACATACTTCACTTATAAATGAGGATGCAATATGATAAACAACATATTAACATGTTAAATTAAAAATTAATGTTTAATGTGCTTTGGTCAAAATTAAACACAATTTATATATGAGAATTAGTCACTATCTTCTTTTTCTTTTTTCTTTTTTTTTTTTTTTGCAGTTTTTGGCCAGGGCAGATTTGAACCTGCCACTTCCGGTACATGGGGCCAGCACCCTTACTCCCTGAGCCATAGGTGCCGCCATATGGAGAGCATTTTTAAAATGAGGTCTTTTGGTCCACTTACTGCTACAGTTGAAGTAAACATCTGAGACCTTCTAGAAAATCTTAGAATAATTTAGATTAAAAGTTGACACATTTTAAGGTTCTTTGTGGTGGCTATCTGCAGGGTATCTCACTGAGATGCTCCATGGCAGAAGGTGAGTTCGGAGAGACCATATAGAAGCAGAAATCATAGACCTGCATGGAGTCCCCTGCTGCCAGCACCCAGGGGAGGGCTGAGTGCAGCCTGCCTCTGTTCTCATCCTCACGTGCCAGGGCCTACCAAGGCCTTTGCTGGCTGCCAGCAGCACCCTGCCATCAGCACTGTTTATTTTGCAGGCAATGGCAGTGCCTTGGTGAGGCTGCTCCAGGAGGGCACCTGTAAACTTGAGGAGATTGGCTCCTACAGTGAGGAGGGGCTGCGGCACCTGCTGAAGCAGTGTGGCATCCCCTTTGGGGCAGAAGACTCCAAGGTGAGTGTGGGCAGCAGTGGTAGAGATTGGGGCTTTGGAAATAAGCCAGTTGGTCTACTTTTCTGGGCAGAGATATGAATAACTGTGACTGGGCACCTGCCAGAGGGTACTAGCAGTCAGGGCTAGGAGGTGGTCAGCAGCCAGAACCTGACATCCACGTGGGGCCTGGCATCCAGTCACCTCCTCTGTGGAGCTTGGGCTAGGCACTATCACTATGTGTGACTTTGGATGAACTACCTTACTTTGAGCTTCATTTTACTAATTTGTAAACTGGAAATAACAACCATTTTTAATGAGTGCTCTTCACACAGTGTCTGGTTATCACCTCTCCAAACTTTTAGAAATGGCTGCTGTTACATTCAGAGTGTGTATGTGTATATGTGCTTTAGTCATACATTATTTATTTCCACTCATATTTCCGTACTGTTGAAAATGTGCTTTCTTCAAACTTAGATTCAGATCTTCCTCTTCAAAAATTTCTCTGCTGTATAAAGAGTTAAAAGGACTTGGGCCTCAGAGTTTGTCAGCTTCGTCAGTCTGGCTGACTTTGTCTGTGACCTGATCCTTCCTCTGGTTGCTCACCTGCACCTAGAGGAGGTTGGGCTGGTGAGGCTCCAAGGCCCACTGTGGCCCTGGGTATATTGAAGTGAGCATTTGGTGCTGTACACCAGGCCCGTTGCTTAGCATTCACCCAATGTTTTTTATCTTGTCCTTCCACTCCAGGACCAGCTCTGTTTCTCCTTATTGTCCCTCTACGAGTCCATACAGAATGGAGCCAGAGCTAGACAGCCCCCACCTCATTTCACAGGTGGTAAAATCTACAAGGTGTGCCCTCATCAGGTAAAAAGATAACAAGGGGGGGTCTTGGCAGTGAATCTGCTAATGTCAGACTGTCCCCACACAGAATCTGATTGATCCAGTCATTCTTTGGGTGTTAAGACTTAGGTTGCTGGGTAGCCTATGGAGTAGCCACCCATGGGTCAGGTGCCACTCCTTGGGCTAGGGAGGGCAGCCTGAGTCTTATTAAGCACCCTACCAGGTACTAGGCCCTGCATCAGCTGTTAAAAGTGTAAGGGGGAGCAACAAAGGTGTCATTCTTCCCTAGTTATTACTCATAGTTTAGTGGGGAAGTAAGGTCACCAAAGCTTGTAATGATAGCTCTGAAGGAAGCAGATGAGGCCCTGAGATAGAAAGTAACAGCGAGGAACCTGCTGTCTAGGAGGTAGCCAGAGAAGGCTGAGGCCTAAGGATAGGGAGCAGCCATGGGGAAGGAGTGTTCCAGCAGGAGGATCACCAGGGCCTGGAGTGGGGAAGCATAGTGAGCCAGGAGGTAAAGAGGTTGGCAGGTTTCCCAGAGGCCTGATAGTATAGAATTTTCTAGACCAAAGTAACAGTTTAGATTTTATTCTCAGAATGATGAGGGACCTTTTGGATGGTTTTGAATGGATATAGTAACAAGACCTGATTTTGGTTTTAGGAAGATCACTTCACATGACTGTGGAAGTGTGTGGACAGTGTGGCACTGGGTTAGGTTGTGTACCGGTGAGAGAATGGGCCCAGGGCAGAAATCCCACTGAAGTACAGAATGGCTTAGGCTGAACAGAGCTTTCAGTTTGCTGAGATGTGTGAGTCAGCAGGGTGAGCTGCTTGTACAAAGAGAATCAGGTTATAAGCTATAACAAAAGCTATATCTAAGGGAGGTGCTCGATGCCTCTACCCTGGGCAGATTAAAGCCTGCTTAGAGGATTTTGAACCTACCCCTGGGGTCCATAAGAAGAACCCACTGACACTGCAGAGACCTGTAGGTGTTGGGGCTGTGCTAGGGGTGGCATCACTTGGCAGTAACAGCTAAGCAGGTGTGAAGGCAGAATTCTTTATTGTACCCAGACCTGTCCAGCAGTGGAAGGGTGCTTGTGAGCGTTGTCAGTGAGGTTGGTTACTAAACTACATCTGGAGTTCCCATCTAGGAAGCAAGCACACCAGGGTCTGGTGAAAAGCTTGCATGAAATACAGATGATTAAACTTCATCCCCAGATACCCTAATTGCTTACAGTTGGGTTGAGGCCCAAGACTATCCATTTTTAACCAGCTGTTAGCTGCTGGTACCATGTAGCCTTAGGAACTAGTAGATGATGCTTGGTAGGGTGATATGGAGGGAGTGGGGTTTAGAGGAGATGTTCTGAGGTGCCTTTCAGTCTAAGTTGAAGATAGAATGCTCCCAGCTCTTTTCTCAGGAGGGTAAGGATGAGATAGCAGTTTCACTGAGGGACAGAAGTAGGACGGAGTGGAATGTCATGGGCTGTGGCAGATGGCCAGGGCTTCAGTCATGAACCTGATTGTTCATCTTCCTGGGAAGAAGTGAGGACTACATACAGTCTGTCTTCAGATTGGCTGCTTAACCTTGCACTGGCCTTTCATCTCCCAGGTGGTCTGTGGTTCCAAGTACCTTGTGCGGGGTGAGAGTGCCCGAGACCATGTGGATCTACTTGCCTCTTCCCGCCATTGGCCACCTGTCTATGTGGTAGATATGGCCACTCCAGTGGCCCTATGTGCTGACCTCTGCTACCCAGAGCTGACCAACCAGATGTGGGGGAGGAATCAGGGCTGTTTCTCTAGCCCCATGGAGCCACCTGTGGTGAGTTGCCTTTTGAAGGACTGGAATGAATTACTCAATTTGACCATTTCTCACTCCTTTGCTTCTTCAAGGGGCCCTCCTAGATCTAGCATCCTTTTTTTCTCCACCAACATTATGTCTTAATTCTTTGAAACCAACATTTACTCCATAAATATTTACTGACCAACCCACATGTATGCATTTGTGAAGCTACAACATGCCACATAATGTGCCCAAGGTATTCTAGGCATAGGTATCTGTGTTTAAAGAGGTTGCCTTCCAGATAAGCCTAGAAAATTGCTACCTTTGAGAGTCATTGTACAAGCTGACATGTTAAGGGTTCTAGCCAGCTTTGGGGTACACAGTTTAATTTAGATTTGGTAGAAATATACTGCACACTATGCCTCTTGTAGTCTAGAGGCACAGTGGTTTAGAAATACTGACTTATCCAACCCTCTCCTTTTACTAAAAGAAGAAACTAAGGCACAGAGGAAAAAATGGATTTGTCCAGAGTCACACAGCAGATTAGAGTCACATAGCACCTTTGACTCTGTCTTGAAAGATTGTACCAGGCTGTATTTCTTACCAGAGGCACATACCCTCTGGGGCCAGCCTTTGGCCTTCATTGGAAGAGATATTAGGACTGATAATTAGGAAGAAGGGAAGAACAAGAAGGAAGGTGAATGCCCTGGCTAAGATGTACTGTGGGTGGTGTTGCCTTGGAGGGGACATTATTGTAATCACTCCCTGGGGTGCTGTGAGCTGGTGCTGGAGACTCCAAAAAGGTGTCTGTTACAACTTCAGCCAAAGCCAGAACTGCAGTCCCCAGCCTGAATTGACTAGGTGCAATAACACCAGTTCAAGTAATTTGATTACTTGCTCCTGGAGGTGTCCACTGTTCTTGTTCTTACATAAAGTAGAGGCACAGGAGGAGGGGCCTGGCCCAGGAGAAAACAGTATGTGATGTAAACAGGGCTGGCTGAGCCCGCAGCCTTTGTTCTTAACTATCTCACAGGTTCTACCTTAGTCATTCCCTTCTATCAAAATGGCTTTCCCTCTCTCTTCTAGAGCGTGTCCTGCCCAGAGCTCTTAGACCAGCATTATGCCGTGGACATGACAGAAGCTGAGCACTCTGTCCAGCACCCCGTCACCAAGACTGCTACAAGGCGTATTGTCCATGCAGGAGAGCCCAGTCCTGGTGACCCCAGCGCTGGGCACCACTCTCTGGCCCTGTGCCCTGAATTGGCACCCTACACAGCCATCCTGGCCTCCATTGTGGACAGCAAATCAAACAATGTCCGCCAGCGACCCATTGCCTTTGACAATGCTACCCACTATTACCTCTACAACCGCCTCATGGACTTCCTCACCAGCCGTGAGATTGTCAACCGGCAAATCCACGACATTGTGCAGAGCTGCCAGCCTGGTGAGGTGGTCATTCGTGACAACCTCTACCGCCTTGGGGTTGCTCAGATCAAGACAGAGACAGAGGAGGAGGGTGAGGAAGAAGAGGTGGCTGTGGTGACAGAATAAGCCAGGCTATTGTATAGGGACTACACTGTCTCTCTCAAGCCATAGTAAGGCCCTTGCCTGAGGCACAGCTATCCAGGGACCTGCAGAAGCAGTCACCTGTGGGGCCTCTGACTGCTGGGACTAACCAAAGAGCTTCCATTTCCTGAGCATGGTGGGGCCCAGAGTCCTTGGTTCTCAACCCTCCAGGGGTCAGGAATAATACCAGGAAACCGCTTCCTGGCCCTGAGAGAGCACTTGAGGAACATGGTATATTCCAAGAGGGATGGGAGGCTAAGGGAAGGCAGTAGCTTCTCTGGGGCCTGCTGCAGGTCGGGGTGGAGGTCAGGGTAGGCTAAGGCAGAAGCCCTGGTATGGGGAAGGAAGGCAGCTAACATCTTCCACCCCAAGGAACCCTGGTTTCAGCCCCACAGCCTCATGAATTCCTTAGCCTGTTGCCTTTGACAGGGGCCTTATTGGCCTCATTAGTTCTAGGGGTATCTTTGGGCTCTTGATTCTCCCCAGAGGAGGGATGCATTTCTCTCTGCTCTTCCTGTACCCTTATCTGGGGAAGTTGAGGAGGGAGGAACAGTCAGCCACAGCTCTCTTCCAGGACTGTCCTCTCTGCCCTGAGCTTTGAGGAAGAGAATCCCCTTCCTCCTTTCCCTGGCCACTGCTGCTTCACCCAACACCCTTTCTCGGCCCTGGGACCCTCTCCACAGAGGGGGCCCGTGGTCATGACATAATCTGGCAGCAGTAGGAAAAACTCCCTTCTGTGAAGGGGAAGCAGACTGGGCCATAAGGAAACAGCAGGACTGGCTCAAGTGCCCAGGGTTTGCTTAGGGCCTGGGATTGGCCGTGTGTTACTTAATTTATTGAGAGGAGTGGAGTAGGTGGCTTTTTTCTCCTCCCTCTTCCCCCAACAAGAACAAAGTTTATTAAATTATCTGGTTTTGGTGAAACAAGAGTCAATTCCATGCTCATTGTGTGGGACACAATGTGGTTGAGTTCCGGAGGCATTTAGCTTGTTACCACATTGATGAGAAATGCAAGGAAGTCATAGGGAATTTGCAGATAGTCGCATGGCACAAAGGACCAGAGGCTGGCTGAGTTAATGCAGTTAGTTTAATGTGTAGAGGGACATCCCACAGTGTGACTGTTAGTTACGATGAGTCAGCTTGGGGTATGCTTGCTTCTTGCTTGGTGTGGCCAGCCACATGCCAAGGTCCTCTGCTTTTCAGCCCAGAATGACAAGCGACTGGGTGGAACACCCCTAACATTTAGCTGCCACTTGGCTCAGTACCAGATCCTGGGTAAGGTGGGGCTGTGGAATGAAAAAGGCTATAGGGCAGACTAGGAGGTCCTGTTAGATTGTTACAAAGGAGCCACCCTGCTCCAAGGGCCTGAGCTGAGTGTCTGTGAGTACCTGTCCACTCCCGCTGCTCTTAGAGAGGGGATCCTCCTTTGCCTCTGTCTAGCCCCAAGGAATGTTATATTCTCAACATCAGGGAAGCTCCTGGAAATTTCAAAGGCATAAAATCAGTCCATTTCCATCGAGAGACAAAGGGATTAGGGAAGGGAGTTCTTAGAAGTGAGAAAAAGGTGAAGAGGGTGAGTTGGGGGTTCTACCAGTTGGCATAGCAAACATAGTGCTAACACCATGAGGACAGTTGGGGTTTGAAAGAGGACAGGGCTCAGCCCCTTGCTCCTGACTGGCAGTGATGGCCCAGGCTTGGGGAGTGGGGTCCTCTTTGACCTTCCTGGATCTCTCACTCTCCCAAGCTTCAGAGTTGGGCCGAGCTGTTGAGTGAAATGACCAAGGGCAAAACAAAGTTTGTGTGTTCTCCTCGTGTTGCCCCATCCATGGAGGAGTTGAAGCTTAGAGAAGCAGAGAGTTGTGCTCCCTGCTATTGCCTTCTTAGCAGAACTGGTAGTTATTGGGCTGCAGCAAGGGCTGGGCAATGTCCCCTTGCTCACAGCAGGCCAGATGCTCACTTGAGCTCTCTTCTTCTGGCTCGCTGCTGCTGCTCGGCAGATTGGCATAGTCCTGAGGGTTGGAGAGACAAGGGACCATCAGTCCTGACCTGCCAGGCCCAGCTCAGCCTGCTTATTGGCCACCCACCCTGAGCCTCACCCCACTCACCCGTTCTCTCCTGTCTGCTTGGGCCTGCTCTTGAAGGAGGGAGCAGATCTGCTGGAAGGTGGGTCTCTGGGTGGGCTCCAGGGCCCAGCAGGCTTGCATGATGCTGTATCTGGAGACAACACAGAGGTTGCCCATGTATGGCTCCCTAGAGCCTAGGGACCATTTACCCGTCATACAAGAAAGACCTACTCAGCTTAGAGGTCAAAAGTGAAATTAGTGTAAAACTTGGTATTGTCATTTAATACAACCTTTGGAGAAGAGTATTTTCACCAGTCCCATTTGACAGATGAGGCCATTTCGTATCCTCAAGGTCACTACAATAACAATCTACATTAAAAGTCTGAGTCTAGGACTAGCCCCAGTTAAAAGCAACCTTATCAGAACATAATGCTACCTGGGAAACCAGTGAAAACCTTGAACTCTATGAAAGGGGCTTGTTGTAGAGCCCACTGTGGAGGGAGATAAAACCTGGCCCTGAGATAATTGGACAGCCAAAGTCTGGGGCATCTTCTTTCATCCTTGGGACCCTTTTGCTTACATGTTCTTTGGGGCAAACGCAGGCTGGGCCATTTGGTATCCATCCTTTACCAGTTTATAGAACTTGCTATTCACCAAGATGCCAGGGTAGGGGTTCAGCCCTGCAAAGGTCAAGATCATGTAAGAAGCCACACTTACTGCTTGCCTTCCCCTACCTTTTCCCACACTCCCACACATCGCAGGCTGAGTGTGCAACATCCCACCTGGGCTGTGACACTGGAACAGCAACTCCTGCTATCTAGTGTTTGCTATGTGCCAGGCTTTAACATACCCTATCCCTCCTTACCAAGAATTACAGCACAGGCATTGGAATCGGGCAGATCAATGCTTCACTTATGTCAATAGAGTAGGGACACTGAGTTTGTACCTCCTGACGTTGTTTAAGGCCTTAGCACCAATCTCTGTGGCTTGGCCTCAGGAAATGGGAGCTAGTAGATAAACTGTAATTTTAAGGGTCTAGTAGTTTTCAGACAAAGAAGGATAACAGGGTTTTGGGTAGCAGCAACTGCACAAGCAGAGATGAATGAGGGAAGGGCCCAGAGAGGAATGCGTGCCAAGGAGAGCTGCAGTGCTGAGTTTTGAGAACCCTTGCCCATCTCTTCATTACCACCACTCTTTTCCTCTGTCCTGGGCACAGAGTACCCTTGACCAGATTCCTCTGTAAGGTACAAGATACCAGTAGGTTAAGAGGAGTTAGCCCTGGATTGGGCCCAGTGTCTCACCAAGTGAGAAGATCTCCCAGAGGAGGATGCCGTAGGACCAAACGTCGCTCTGCACTGTGTAGACACAGTCAAAGATGCTCTCTGGGGCCATCCACTTCACAGGCAGGCGGGCCTGGCACAGAAGTCCTCAGTCACTTTGGGCCCTGACTCTGCCCCTCCCCAGCCTGGCCCAGCCCTCAGTACTCACATTGCCCTTGACAATGTAGTTGGAGTCATTCATGATGTCCCTAGCCAGCCCAAAGTCCCCAATTTTGGCCACATGTCCATTGGTCAACAGCACATTGCGGGCAGCCACGTCCCGGTGGATGCACTGCAGGAAAGCTCTGCAGTTAGAGGTGGCCCCTCTACCTGAGCCCAAGGCGAGGAGGAGCAGGGAGGGCCCCAGGAGGCTTTAGGAGTGGACATCAATTTTGGTCCTTTACTATGAGTCCCTGTCCACACTTCTACCAGGGCACAGGGTCTAGGACAATCTTGTGTGGTCTGGCAGGTTAATGCCTAGAAACCCCCATCACCCTGTGTTGCCACGACCCTTCCAGCCTTTTTCTAAGCAGTCTGCTCAGGCCCCAAGGTAGTGAGCCCCAGGCTGTGAGCAGTCTCTGACCTGTGATAACAGTAGCTGCTACCTCTGGGGTCTTACACAGCTTGCCCTGTGCTTCCAAAGCATTTGCACATGTTGTAACACTATTTTACCCCCAATTCTGTGGTTTTCCCCAGAAAAACCATAGGTGTGGAAACTTGAGTCTCAGGGAATTTAAATGTTTGCTCTAAGTCAAATGACAGAGCCAGCGATCAAGTGGTTGATTTCAAAGTCAGTTCTAGGGATGATGGCCAGAGCTCTATTCCTTGGACACGTGTTCCTAGGAAGAGTGTGTTTCATAGCGTCTGATACCCCCTACAACTCTGAGGAAAGTTCTGTCATCCCCACCAGTGTGCTTCATGAGAGGGGACAACTGACATCTCTGTCACACTGTTGAGTAAAAAGAATGAGTAAGGCCTGTCTTGGAGCTGGTTCCTTCCCAGCCTTCAGTACACCAGCAACCCAGGCACCCAGGGTTGGGGAGATACCTAGAGGCGGGAGTGCCACCCTGAACACACAGCTTTCTCCCACTCACCCCGAAGCCCTTCAAGGCTGCTGCCCTCCTGCTATCTTGGACTCTCTCCTTCCCTGTCCCCTCATGCTCCCATTTCCTCTCACTTATCCAGCCTTGTGGGGGTTCAGGCTCTCCTGACAGGGACCTGGGCAGCCATAGGCCAGGAATGGCTGTCACTCACGTTCTTAGAAGCAAGGAAGGCCATGCCTTGGGCAACTTGGCTGGAGAAGCGGAGCAGGTCTTGGAGCCCCAGTGGCCGTCTGTCCTCCTTGTCCAGGTCTAGGATAGGGAGAGGTGTCAGGCAGCCTGCCATGCCCCTGTTCCTCCCTGGCCCCAGCTCCCCACAGCCGTCTCCTTTCTTGTGGCTGTGGGACCTCCTCACCTTGCTCAGAGAAGGAATTGTTTGAAGAGGAAGTGGAGACAGGCCTCATCTCCACATAGGTGTCCACACCCTGGCTGGAGAAGCCACTGTCCCTACACACAGGAGAGAGGGTTGGTAAGGGGTAGTCAGTCCCATCACTGCACTGCCCACTTCAGGCCTTGGCCACCTCATGAACTCTTGCAGCCACTGAGCAGGGGAGGATAGGGACCTCAAGGTCCACTAGAGCACCCCTTTCTCATATGAACCCCCCTGCCACATTCTGAGTGAACACTGATCTCTGCTTGGTAAGGGAGCTTGTGACCTGTTACATCTTTGGGCAGCTCCACCTTTTAGAAAGGCAGAGAAAGTGCTTCACTGTTCCAATCTGTCACTGGGATTTTCCTCTTAGTCCTCCCTCTACCCTTAAGGGCCACGGGGCAGTTGGAGCCCTCTTTTCTGTAACAAGTCTGCTGGAATTTGAGCATACTTTAGGGCCCCTTTTTTGAGCCCTCCCCTCTCTGCATAGTGGCTCTCACCCCTGGCTTCATGTTAAAACCACCTGGGAGTGGCTCAGCGCCTATAGCTCAACCGGCTAAGGCGCCAGCCACGTACACCTAAGGTGGCGGGTTCGAGTCCCCAGCCCGGACCCGCCAAACAACAGTGACGGCTGCAACCAAAAAAAAAAAAAAAAAAAAAGCCAGGCATTGTGGCGGGCGCCTGTGGTCCCAGCTGCTTGGGAGGTGGAGGCAGGAGACTCACTTGAGCCCAGGAGTTGGAGGTTGCTGTGAGCTGTAATGCTACGGCACTCTGCCCAGGGGGACAGCTTGAGGCTCTGTCTCAAAAAAAAAAAAAAAAAAAAAAAAAACACCTGGG
Organism: Galago senegalensis; assembly: GCA_963575145.1. Lineage (NCBI taxonomy): Eukaryota > Metazoa > Chordata > Mammalia > Primates > Galagidae > Galago > Galago senegalensis. The sequence goes on from CAUYTI010163457.1 coordinate 11,582, forward strand.
AGAGTCGGACTCAGTAGCCCACGCCTGTAAACTTAGCACTCTGGAAGGCCAAGGCCAATGAATGGCCTGAGCTCAGGAGTTTGAGATCAGACTGAGTCAGAGTGAGATCCTGTCTCTACTAAAAGTAGAAAAACTAGCCAGGGCTTGTGGTGAACACCTCGTCCCAGCTACTTGGAAGGCTGAGGCAAGAGGGTACTTGAGCCCAAGAGTTTGAGAGTGCTGCTAGCTTTGGATGCCACAGCACTCTACCCAGGGCAACACAGTGAGACTCTGTCTCAGTAAAAAAATAAAACCACCTGGGGAGCTTTTAACACCAGACCAATTGCTTCAGAAACAATAGGAGCAAACCCAGACATTCATCTGAAATCTCTCCTGGTGATTCTAACAAGCAGCATGGGTTGCAGTCCATAGTCTAGAGAGGTGCATCCTAAACTTGCTAAATTTCTCAAACTGTGATTTATTTTAAAGTGCAGGTTCTGAATAAACAGGTTGGTAGGCCTGAGATGGTGCAATTCTGACAGCTCCCAGGTGGTGCCTATGAGCCCACATTCTGAGTGGCAAGAGAGAGAAGCGCCACTGTAGATTGAATAACCACTACTGCTTCTGACTTTCCGACCAGACACAACTTCTCCCACCCACCTGCCCCCTCTCCCGCATGTTCCCTCTACATTAGAGATACAGCCTTGACAGTGGCCATACTCTAGTGTTCTGGAAAGGGAACACTATTAGAAATATATTTCTAATCTGACCATGGCAAACCATCTCCTCCCTTGTTCTAGAAACTATACTTGTGGCTCGGTGCCTGTGGCTCAAGTGGCTAAGGCTCCAGCCACATACACCTAAGGTGGCAGGTTTGAATCCAGCCCAGACCCACCAAACAACAATGACGGCTACAACCAAAAAATAGCCGGGCATTGTGGTGGGCGCCTGTGGTCCCAGCTACTTGGGAGGTGGAGGCAGGAGAATCACTTGAGCCCAGGAGTTGGAGGTTGCTGTGAGCTGTGATGCCATGGGCTCTACCCAGGGGGATAGCTTGAGGCTCCGTCTCAAAAAACAAAAAAGAAACTATACTTGTATTAACACAGCTTGGTATCCCACTGGCAGGATAGGTTCACATGCTGTTTGCCCTTGAAATTATTCTAGTGTAATTTCAGGCTGCAGAGGCCCAGTGGTGCCACCCTCTCAAAGAAATGCCAGAAATTCAGAAGAAGAAAGAGACCCTGCCAGTGCCCCATTTTTGAGGACACTGGATGAAGAGAGATGGCCTTCTTCCCCTTTTGCCTTTGCAGGCTTGGCAGCCGACGGTATCTAGGATAAAGATACCATGTACACCTTTCTCATTCTGATCCTGTCCTGGCCCCTTACAGTCTAGCTTCAGGATGCCATATGGCCTCCAGAACAGCAGTGTGGTGAGGTGAATACTGGCTCAGAAGTCAAGAGAGCAGAATTCTAGTCCAGGCTCTGCCTCTGCCCCTGACTCATGTGTGACATGAAACTTCCACTTCCTTTCTCTGGTTCCCCAGGTGGCTCTGTCCATCTGCCTCTGGATGGCTTCCAGGAATCACAACCATCACTGCACACCCAGAGCCAGAAAGACCTGGACAGATTCAACACTCCAATGGCTTGCCTGGGAAACCTGAGGCCCAAGTGGACAAGGGACTGTCTCCTCTCTAACAGACTCTGTCCCCACTTCTCTGTAGTGATGTGGAACTGCTCTTGGCTACTCCTAAGTGCCATGAGTGCCCTGCAGCCCCCAACAGTACACTCGGGGGGAAAAGCAGGGATGATTATTCTCCACATTTGCTCCAGTTTGGCTAGGACTCTAGGTACAGATCTCGGTTGATCTTTTATATATCAGTACATTAGGTGATGATGTTATTAGCACATTCCTGACAGTCTGTGAGCTGCCTGTCTTTGCCTTTCACATTCCAAGAACACGTTAGGTGCTCAAATGTTTGTTGAATAATGCGGATAGGTAGTAGACAAACAGTTGCCTATAAAACCTGGGGTAGCTACTTTCCATAGCACAGGGGGAAGTAAGGGCCACATAACCCTGAGCTGGCTTTGAAGACAGACCTGGGGCCAAACCTCCCAGGCCTGGCCTCCTTGGCCTTTGCCAGGGCATTACCTGCGCACATATTTCTTCTCTAGGTGGATGTTCTTGTAGCCAGTGCCCCCTTCAGGGTCCTGGCCTGAGCTCAGGCTGGGTCCCAGCATGGCCTCGGCCTTCTTTCGCAGAAAGTTGAGCAGGTCCCCATAGCAGCAGTACTCAGTGATGACTAGGACGGGACCTAGAGCAACCAAGGTTTGGGGGGTAAGGGAGGAGGTAAGTGTTTCCCACATGAACAGGAATGGGGGCCTTAGGGCTGTGAAGCCCCCTGGACTAGGATGCAACACATCTGGGTTCTGATTATGGCTCTCAGAGCAAGTTCTTCTATGCCTCAGTAACCCCATCTGTCTAAAGCAGAGGAAATTTAAAAACAAAAACAAAAACTTAGCCCAAGAATTCTTTGAAAGGAAATCTGTGGCAACTCTATATAGGCCAAAGCCACTATATGTGAAGACAAGGGGGACACTTGGAATCCCAAAAACCCTAGGACACTTCCATGAACGCCATGGTGAGTGTCTAAGCATTTTGCATGGGGCTTCACTTCAGACCCACAGAATTGGTCTAAGGGACTTGCAAGTTTATCTTCTCTGGGTGTTCCGGTGCTCACAGATATCTGCCAAACACTGGTAGATCTCCATAGAATTCTCTGCACCATAGCCAGGTGTTGTGGCAGGTGCCTGTAGTCCCAGCTACTTGGGAGGCTGAGGCAAGAGAATTGTTCAGGTCCAAGAGTTTGAGGTTGCTGTAAGCTATGAGGCCACAGCACTCTACCAGGGGCAATAAAGTAAGACTCTGTCTCAAAAAAAGAAGAATTCTCTGCACCACTGTCTAGGAGGCTGGCCCAGGAATTTAAGGGATGCTGAGATAGGGATCCTACTGGCACTTGGAGCAGACAAGAAGGAGAAGATGGAGCAAGGTAGCCCCCAACACCTTGGGCCCTGTCCCCGCCAGGCCTCTCACCTCCATGGGTGCAGGCTCCCAGGAGGTTGACTATGTTCTCATGCTGGCCCAGGTGACTCATGATCTTCAGTTCTGACATGAGGGCCTCCTTCTCATCAGTGTGAGCCGTGGCTGGGAGATGGGGCCATGAGTCCCACAGATGGCAGAAGGCAGGACATGGAGAGCCATACAAATAGGTGCCAAATGCAGAGGCCCAGGGGAGCAAGGAGGGGATACCCAGAGACCCAGCCAAAGCAGGAGAGGAAAAATGGAGATGCACAGATGGAAAGGAAAAGGAAGGAGAGAGGAGGGATGGGTCTGTAACTGGACTGGTCTCAGGGTGGCAGAAGGCCAGAAGCTCTTTCACACCCAGTGGCCAGCCTAGATCTCCTCTGAACCAGGCAGGAGTCAGAGGGAGTCTGGAGCTCACAAGAATAGCCCAGTCCTTACCGCCCCCCACCTGGGCTCTGATAGTCTGAAACATGAGCGATGCCACTTGTGACAACAGGACCAGCCTAGCCCTGCGTACAGCAGCCTCCATCTCCTCCCCCAGCCTCTCCCCTCACTCACACTTCAGCATCTTCACAGCCACCTTCAGGACAGCATCTTCCTTGCCCAGACCAAAGGCTGTGGCCTCTACCACCTTCCCGAAGGCACCAGCTCCAAGGGTCTTACCTGCCACACACACAGGGCCTCTTTCTTAACTGCCACACACACAAGGCTTGCTCCCTGCAAGCCCCACAGGCCCCATGTGAGGGGGACATAGCATACTGAGGCCCAGCCTCACCAAACTGCAGGTTGTTTCTGGGGAACTCCCACTTCTCGTTATAGGGCAGCTGGGTGGGGTCAATGAAGGTGTAGCTGTTGCCCTCATAGCTCTCAATGATCTTCCAGCGCACCTGGTACTTAGGCTTCTGCAGAAGAGGAAGGAAGCATGTGGCAGCTGGGTCATGTTGTCTCATGAACATGGCACCAAGAGTGTGTCTTGCTTGACCTGCCTCACTGGGGACCCTTCCATTTCCCTACCTGTGCATTGACAACCTTGGAAAGGATAACTCCTGAGCTTCTGGGTATCTCTGATAATTTGGTAACTCCTGAGCCAGGAGAGAGGGTGGAACTTGAGATCCATCCATCTATCCACTCATCTACTTTCCCATTCAGGTATTTCTTTATTTTTAATTGTGGTAAAACATCCATAACAAAATTTCCCTTCTCAACAATATTTAAGTGTATAGTTTGGCAGCATTAAGTACATTGACACTGCCGTGCAACCACTTTTCAGGGCTCTTTCCATCTTACAAAACTGAAACTCTCTCTTCACTGATGAACAACTCCCCATTCCCTCCTCTGCCCTCCACTGACGACCATGATTCTACTTTCTCTCTCAATTTTATTGGTCTGGGTATGTCATGTAAGTGCAATTGAACAGTGCTTGCTCTTTATGACTGTCTTATCTCACCTAGTATTACGTCTTCAAATTTCATTCATGTTGAAGCATGGGACAGAATTCTATTCCTTTTTAGGGCTGAATAACAGTCCCAACCAAATAGCTTACTATTCTTGTTAATTCAGTCCCTGCTCCCATGGAATTTGCATTATAGTTAGTAAGAGAGGCGTTAAACGCAAATCAATACATATGTAGGAAATTTTCAAATAGTGCTGTGAAAAAATGAAGCAAGGTAACAAGATAGAGAGTGATGGGTACAATGTGAGTCAGGGAAGACCCCAGGGAAGTAGCTACATGACCATCAGAGGGAGAATGTCTTGGGCACATACATGGTACAGCCTTGATGTGGGAAGGATTCTGGCAAGTTTGAGCTGCAAAAATGTGGCCATCCTGGCTTGAGGAAGGGGAAGCTTCCAGAGGCAGGAAGTTCTTGAGGGCTTAAGGTGAGCGGATTTCTTTTTGACTTCAGTGAGAGGCCCAGAGGGTTGGCAACAGGTGAGTAGCCATCTGACTATATCTTGCTGAGAGAAAGAGAGACCCTGCCTCGGATGGTAAGTTTCTGCATGGCCAGAACCTTTGAAAAGACCTGAGCTCAGCTTGGCATCCTTAGCATGGTGGTTATGGCGCTGGCCACATGGACCGAGGGTGGCAGGTCCGAACCCAGCCCAGACCTGCTAAACAACAATGACAACTGCAACAAAAAAAATAGCCGGGCGTTGTGGCAGGCACCTATAGTCCCAGCTACTTGGGAGGCAAGAGAATCATTTACCCAAGAGTTTGAGGTTTCTGTGAACTGTGACACTGTGGCACTCTATTGAGGGTGACATAGTGAGACTCTGTCTCAAAAAAAAAAAAAGAAAGAAAGAAAGGAAGAGACCTGAGCTCTTTCTCAGACTTTCCCTGCTGTTACCATTCTGCCAGCACAGGCAGAGCCCCAGGATCTGCGGAGGAGGAGCGGCTGCCGCTGCAGCTGCGTGAGGGGCTTCATGCCAAGGGCTGCTCAGGAGAAGTGCTGATGGAAGACCAAGTTTAGGGGGAAAGTGGAAGCTGGACTGGGTTGGTGGAGGACACTGAAGCCTTGGGTCAGCAGACCAACTCACTTTCCGGTCAGGCCTTGGGGACAGGGACTGGCTTGGCTGTGCCTGCAGCTGGGCTCCTTCCCTGGGTACCTGAGCTAGGCTGCTGGGGAGGAGGGTGGCCTATGGCTGCAAATCTTGGCGAGGTAAGAGGATAGCTTTCAAACTGCCAGTGGGAAGAACTTCTAGATGGTATTTAGTGAGAAAACATTGCAGTTAGACATAAAGATTCTCGTCTAAAGAGTCTAATTCTCTAGGCCCTGATTCAGGAGGGCCAACTACAGGTAAACTTAAGAACATCTGTGTTATAGCTTGGGAGGAGACTCTGAAGTGGGACATAGGGAAAGACTCCTGGAGTCTCTGAGTATTCAAACCCTCCCTGTGGGCACCTTCCCAACCCAAAAGACAGAGACAGGAGAGTGAGGAGGGGATTCTTTGACCTTTCCTGGCCACTTCCATCTCCAGGAGCCTCTGCGGCCAAGACTGTTTCTTCTTCTCACCACTTCTCCTTCCTCTGTCCCTCTGCAGCTGGGCTGAGTCACCACCACCTCCCACCATCACCCCAGCTGGGCAGGGGACATTGTTGAAAGGGAGAGGGGGTCAAAGGAGGAAGAAGCTTGGCTGAAATCTCAGATCTCTGCATCCTGGATTCCTATCCCTGGAAGATTGAGCTCCCTCAACCTGCCTAAGGAACTGTTCCCTGCTCAGCTGGCAACCTCCAAGGGCACAAGCCCTCATGAGTGCCTACCCAGAGGGATCCTCCCTTCTGAAGGACCGCCATTAGGGAGAAGTTGTCTTGGGCTGCCTCAAGCCAGATTTCCTAATAGCATATCATAATAACAGCAGCAAGCACTCACTGAGCAGGGCGCTGGGCTACACACCGCAAGTACGTCATCTCATTCATTCCTCGCCATGGGCCAAAGCCCCATGCCCACACTGGACTTACTGCCTAAGGGCTAAAGTGGGCACAGAGACACCAAAGTCTTGGCCACCCTCCCTGTCAAGGCCTGATGGTCCTGAGCAGTGGATGTCCTCTGTCTCAGAAAGGGAGAGACCTGAGTGATCTCCACTGGGAACTTTGGGACCCCTCCAGTCCGACCCCAGGGCTCAGCTCCAGCCTCAGAATCCCAGTCTCTCCAGGGCCTCTCCACCTCTTCCTGCCTCCCTGCCTTGTCTGTTCCCTCCACTGCCATGTGCCTCCTGCCCTTTCTCTTTCCCTGTGGGCCCCCTTGTTGTCTCTCTGGGGAGAGAAAGGTGATGACTCAGGCCTGAGGCAGGAATGGCCCTTCCTAGATGGGGCAACTATTTTCCCCAGGCCTGGGCAGTGAGGGGCTCAGAACCTCCTGGCACGAGGCACAGGAGGACTGGACCATGGCCACTAAGGCAGGAATGGCCATCTCCACCCCTCACAGTCTTGTCCCATGGGTGGACACCTCAGCATGGAGGAGCTAAAGGGTTTGCAAGTAGGGGCTGGGGAAGAGGGCAGCCCAACGCTGCAAGACTTCTCTTGACATTGTGTGGGATGTCAAGGGGCAGCTGAATTTTCTGGATGGGAAATGAATTGGTGACTGGGAGTAAATTTTCCAAAAATTTTGTCCCATGGAAAGAGAATATGGTGTTCCTGAACTACAGCCAAGGGGAAGCTAGTCAGAAGGCAGAAAGGAATACAGGGTAACTGGACCTTTTCCTGGAATCTTTATAAGGCCCTGAGAGGCAGCTTTAAGTTCCATATAAGGAAGAACTTTGTACCAGTCAGAGCTACTCAGAGAAGGAAGGGGTAGCCACGAGAGTGAATGAGGTCTTGTCCTGGAGGTGGGTGAGCAGGGCCCAACAACCACTTTGGGTGTGTAGCCAAGGAGATGCCCAACCTCAGACCCACCTCCGATCCCAAGAGGAATGAGCTAACTGGTTCCCCAATCAACTTCCTCCCGGACTGAGGGCATGCAACTCCATCCCTGGGCACTGCCTGCACGCAGCACCCTGCTAAGTCCTCTACACGCATTGTGCCGTGGAATCTTCATGACAGCCTGGTAGTGGCTGCCATTATTAGCCCCATGTTGTAGATAGGGAAACAGCCTTAGAGATACTAACTTTCCCATCATCTCATAGCCAGAGATTGGCAGAGGCAGGATTTGGACCCAGATCCACTGAATGTCCAGTTCCTGTTCTTGTACTGTCAGAGGAGGAGAAACTGTTAAAGGTTATCCAGTCCCATAGTATATATAGGAGGAGAAACTGAGGCCTAGAGAGGGTGGTGGTGAGTCAGCTGAGGTCACAGGGCAAAACAGAGTTAAAACTGGGCCTAAATCCCTAAGGTATTGACCTGGGGCCCTGTTTTCCTGACGGCTGCCCTCAGAGCTGCCTTCTCATGTTTGGTGCCAGCAGGAGCATGGAGAGCCCAGCCCCATGTACCTCTGGGGCTCCCCAACTTCCCATTCACCCCACACACTCCACACCATTTGCTCACAAAACTCTCAAGCACGTGTCGTTAGGAAAAAAACAAAGCGGGGCACAAGGAGGGTAATTTGCCCCTTTATCATTTCACTGCCTCTCTCAGACCCACTGACAGCCTTGGACCAACCCTTCATACCCCAGTGCCACTCCCTTCTGCCCCTGCTTCCACGCACCAGCATTTCTAGAACTCACCTTGATCTTCCCCTTGCCTGCCACTCTGCTCTTTGCCAGAGATACACTTTCCTTGAGTCTCATCTCCTCTGATGCATCCCCATCCTCCAAGACCTGTCCCACCAATGCCTCATCCAGGCAGTCTCCCTGCCCCACCAGCCAATAGAGATCCCCCCCACCTCTGGGCCCCCAAGTCCTCAGCCTGGCCTCTCAGCATCTGATCACATTGAAGTTGTTATCGTGGGCAGACGGGGAAGGCTGTGGGCTCTGCGGCCAAAGGACCCCGGGACCCAATAACAACAGTCCCTTGGGCAGGACCTTTCACCTTGCTGAGCCCCACTTTTCTTATGGGTAAAATGCTATTACACTTCCCACCTCTCTGGGTTGTTGTGAGGGTAAAATAAGATGATTCAGTTTTCCACACAATGGCTAAAAATATGGCTTTGAAGTCAGTCCCCTCAGGGTTGAAAAGCAGACTTTGCTATTGACTAGCTGCAGACCAGGGCTACTGTCTGCACCTCTGAGACCCTCAGCATCCAACTCTGTAAACATGTGTTAGTCATACTATCTGCATACCATGGCTACTGAGAGCATTCACTGAGATGATGTAGGTGACATACTTTGTAAAATGCACCTAGGTGTGCCTGCAGTCCCAGTGACTCAGGAGGCTGAAAAAGGAGGATCACTTGAGCCCTGGAGTTTGAGTCTAGCTAGAGCAACATGGTGAGAACCTGTCTGTCTAAAAAAAACGAGCTCCTAAAATTGCTATCACTTACCTAGCACTCATAGTGACGGGCAGTACATTAAATGTGCAACATGCAATGAATGGCAACTCTGATTAATATTAAGTAAGGAAGATGGTGATGGTCCTAGGCCTTCCTCCTCACTGGAGTCTCACCTAAAGGCAAGACTCAGGCCTGGCCCCAGGGCTGCCCTACCTGCTCTGTGCGGGCTGCCTGGCTGCCTCCAGGCTGGGACAGGAGCCTGTTCATGCTTTTCTGGAATCCCATACCTCTCCTCATAGCATCTTTCTCTCTGTAACCCTTGCTTTCAAGGCTATTTGATTAGGGACCATCTCCTGCACTAGATACTGAACTCTCTAAGGGCAGAGCATGAGCGGCCACCCAACACCTGGCCCATTTTGGCATGCTGTAGGTACCCACTAAAGAGCTGTTAGCTGATTGACTGACTGACTGACTGCCAGAATGAGCGCACGAAGGGTGGATGGGTGGATCTGTGCAGCCTGGGGGTGCCATCCTGCAGCTGGGCCTCTCAGGCACCTGGCTGTCCCACTCCAGCCCCAGCTCCAGCTCACCTGCTTGTACTTGTACAGCAGCAGCAGGAGCAGCAGCAGCAGCAGGGCCATGATGGATATACAGGCGACCACCACCGGGGTGAAAAGGAACTCATCAGGCGGGAGTGTGCGGGTTCCTGGGAGGGGTAAGGCAGAGGATGAGCAGAGAGAAGGGCCCTCCCACTGAGTCAGGCCAGTGCAGTGCTGATAGACTATCTGAAGTGTCCCTTCACTGGAAGCCCCTGGAGCCTCAGACAGCCTCTGTTGCAGACTCTCCCTCAGAGGCAGGGAGGATAGCTGAGCAGCCCTGCTCATGCACAGCCCCAAATCCTGTTCACAAAGGGAGCCTCTTGTGACTGGCGGATTCTCAGGTCACACAACCTCCTCTTGTCAGGGCAGGAAGCTCTTCTGCCACCTGGGCTAGTCCCCAGCCATTGCTTGTACACATAGCTCCAGTGACAGGGGTTCACCCCTGAACATCCAGGAAGCTCCATCAGAAAGGCCTTCTAGAGGTTGCACTGAAAGCCGACCCAAAGGCATTTCCAGGCAGTTCCCCACATGCCCTTTGGAACCACAGCCCTTCGGAGGGTCTGAAAGCCAGGCTTCTCTTCCTTGGGTCTATAACCCTAGTTCTTGTTATATGAGTTGAAGGACACAATTTCTACCCTCTTGCTTAGATTCAGAGCTTGGGTCTGAAATCAAATCTCACTTCTGCCACTTAGAAAGTGGGTGACATTGAACCTATGACTTCTTAAGCCTTGGTTTATATCATCCCCCAAATAGGAAGGAGAATAGTACTTGCCTTCTAAGTATGTGTGAGTTAATTGAGATAAGACCTGTGAAGAGCTTAGCACTGTGTCTGGCACAGTCAGAATCGTCAAAAAAAATGTTGGCTTTATCATTTATACAACCATCAGCAGCAACTGAGAACAGCCATAGGCGACTCCTCCAAAGCCAGCACCTGGAGCCCGCTTGTGACTACCTCTGAGCCGGGCAGAGGCTGGTGGCCTGCACTGTCCTTGCCAGGCCCAGACAGCCTCACCAGGGCACACAGTGAGCACTGAAGCCTGGTCACTCGCCCAAGTCCTGAGGGTGCTATGAGCCTTGAGAAACAGAGCTAGCCCCATAGGAGCCTTGATGCAAAGCAGAGACAGGAGGGAGCCTGTGCTAGTGCGTGGGCTGTGCACCAGTCTCCACTGTGGCCCTGAATGCCTACCAGGGGTCCTCAAACTTTTTAAACAGGGGGTCAGTTCACTGTCCCTCAGACCGTTGGAGGGCTGCACTGCAGGCCCCGGGACAAGTTGGCTTCTAAGCAGGACAGGCGGCAAAAACACCTGGCGGGGTGTATAAATGTCCCTGGTGGGCCTGCGGGCTGTAGTTTGAGGACGCCTGGACTGTGTCTTGGGGAAGAAAGGGTGTTAGGAAGAGACAGAGAAGGCTGTTACAGGCTGGCCTGGGCTAGGAGTGGACTGTGTTTCCTTGTTCTAAGCTCCGCAGAGGTGCTGGTCCCCTGCACTGAGCGCAAGCCAGCTTACAGCGTGTATGTCCCATGCCTGCACGTACTTGTGAATCATGAATGAGTCAGCGTGCAGGGATAAGCTTGGGGCTGCAGAACCATGTCTGCCTCCCTCTGCTTCCTGCCCCTTCTCAATGCCTCTGGAGACCTGCTTATTGGGGGATCCCAGAGTTGGCCCCAAGAAGGGGAACTTGGTACTACTGGGATCTGTTCCAAATGGCGATCTGACCCTAGCTCCCTGGGGGTCCTGAAATTTCCAGGACCACCCCCCATCCTAGCTGGAGGGAATGTGAAGGCTCCACTCACCTGCAGCAATGGGCCTGAAAGCCTGGGAGCTGTTCCCCATGCTGTTGTGGGCCCTGCACTCATATGTCCTGTTGTGCTCTAAAGTCCCGATGCTCAGCAGGCTCTGCACAGTCACCTTGTGGAAGGGCTCCTGGCTCAGGACCTGGGGGTGTGAGTCCTCCCAGACCTGCAGGTCTTGGGCCTCATCACACCTGGGAAGAGCAGAATATGGCTCAGAGTTTCAGGGTCCAAGTACCTGCATGCCCCTCCCACTCAGGGGGTACCCAGCCCTTACCCCAGCCCACAGCCCAGGTGACAGAAGTGGACAGAGCCCGCTTACCTATCTGTGTGGCTCCTGCACTGCAGCCACGTCACATTGGGCTGGGGGTACCCAGAGGCTTCACAGAGCAGTGCTCGAGAGCCATTGGTCAAGGTCCATGTGACTTTTACCTCTGGGGGGTCTAAGGAGGAAAGTCCCCTCTTCTGACCACCCTGTGCTGAGCCTGCTCTCCCGCAACCTCTCCCAGAACACCCTCACCCCCCTGGTCCAGCCCCTATCTCTGGGCAGCCCCCGGGGCCCCCTGCCACAAACCCTGCCCCATCACTCACATAGAAGGGTGAGCTCAAAAGTCAGAGCACTCCAGCCTCCCACGTTTCTGGCCAGGAAGGAGTAGCGGCCAGCCTCGGAGGGCTTCAGGCGGGGCAGGGAGAGGGTAGAGGTGTACCTACAGAAGAGGAGCAGGCAGTCTGAGTGAGTCCCAGCCTGTTACAGCCCCTGCCAGGAGAGTAAGGTACAGACAACCTTAAAGGGTTTGCTTTATTTTTGGTAAACTGCCCAGGGCCCAAAGGCCTCGGCCATGCCTGGTATTCAGCTGGGGTGTCACTGAGACATAGGAAAACCATCAATCCTACTTTCTTGTTTTTTTTTTTTTTTTTTTTTTTTCTGAAAATGTTTTTTTCTGAGGTTTAGTAGAGGTGATGTCTGTGAGTTGCTGCAAGCACATCACAAGTAACCTCCTTTCACCATTGGCACCCGGCTAAGCTTTCACAAAGAGCAGCAACCCCTGCTGAAAATCCCTAAAGTGCCCTCCCTGCCAAGAGGGATCTATGGGGGACAAGAAGCAGGAGATATAGAGGCCTGGGTTCTGAGCTGTGCTACTATGGAAACTGGGGGTCCAGTCCCAGTGCCTTTGTTGCTTGGCTGTGCCTAAGACTTTAGGCAGGTACTTAACCTCTCTGATCCTCTGCTTCCTTTGCTGTAAGGGGGATACTGATGGTTATTAACCCACAGGCTTGGCCTGAGGATTAAAGGTATAAGTGTTTAGGGTACTTGACACAGAATCTGACTCCTTTAGGCACTCAACTGAATGGTACCCTTTACTGTAGAAAAGGCCTGGAGGCAAATACTAAGAACAAAAGTTATCTTTGGCTGATTCCAGGAATTTTTTTGGTTTGTTCTTTTCTTAATGTCTATTTTTTATAATTTGTCCATAGTGGACATGTATTGTTAAGGTAATAACTAAATTCTAAAAATAAATTAGAGCAAATTACTAGTTCTTGCTTGGAAAATGCCTGCAGCTACTAGTAGACTAAAATCCACAGTATTCACAGGACAGTGTCATTTGGCCAGACACAGCTGACAGAACCCCTCTGTGTGGCATTTCTTGAGATAACAAACATCTACTCCTTTCACCAAGAAGAATTTAACTTTTTTGGATGATTCAAAGTTGCAGTTAGGAACATAACCATCACTTGAGCTCAGATTTAGTCTGTTTGGGGTTCCTTTCTGCAATATCCCTGTTGCTTACAGGATCCATGAACCAGCCCCCTCCGAGGGGTCTGCAGATTCCAGACTCAGAATTTCTGCTTCAGATAGAAATCCTGGCCAGAAAAGACCAGGAGTGTGATGAGAGGAGGAAGATGAGAACAAGGAAACAGCTCGGCTGCTTCTGACAACTGACAAGCGAGATTTCTAGCAATCAATGAGTTTGGGCGTCAGGAGCTTGGATGAGAACCTCAGAGCACTATGGAGTTGGGGGACATCTAAGGGAGTACTCAGCCAGGGACGGCTAACAGATCTCCTTTCAGAAGCCAGCTCTGGGGGGAGTACTACTGCCTGGGGCCTGTGTTGGCAAGGACCATAAGGCTGCATCTAGACTCTGGAGCAAAGAGTCGCAGAAAATGGATCAGAGCTGTGATGAGTGTGGGAGGGAGAGTGTGGCATGTGCGACACGTATTTGCTGTTGGTGATCAAGCTGTACTCTCTCCTCTAGTAGGACAGGATGAGAAATGATTATTTTAATACTTGGTATCTGTGTTCCTCTCAGGGAGAAAACTTTCTTGTTTAGAAACTACCTGGCGAGGTCACTTTGGATGGGAAAATAAGAACCTGAGTACAGAGTCCACAAGGAAACAGGAAAAAGAGATGTCTTTTTTTTTTTTTTTTTTTTTTTTTGAGATAGGGCCTCAAGCTGTCCCCCTGGGTAGAGTGCCGTGGCATTACAGCTCACAGCAACCTCCAACTCCTGGGCTCAAGCGAGTCTCCTGCCTCCACCTCCCAAGTAGCTGGGACCACAGGCGTCGACCACAACGCTCGGCTATTTTTTTTTTTTGGTTGCAGCCATCATTGTTGTTTGGCGGGTCCAGGCTGGATTCGAACCTGCCACCTTAGGTGTATGTGGCTGGCGCCTTAGCCACTTGAGCTATAGGCACCGAGCCAAAAGAGATGTCTTAAATGTGCGTGTGGGACACACAGGGTCCTGGGAACAGAGCAAGGGAAGGGTTTTGAGCCTGTGGTGAGAGTGGCCAGTGAGAAACTCTCAGAGTGAGGGGGTGACCACAGGCCTTTAAGAACATTTGATTTATCTGTGACTGTGTGATGTTAATTCCCTCTACCCCTCTCCAAACCTGTGCAGGTAGCAGACACTTTGTACAGCCATTATTAGGAGTGTGACTATGTGTGGAAATGGGATTAGGGGGGTCCTTGCACTTGGATTAGCTACAGAAGAGGAGAATAAATGAGATCAAGCATTCTTGGAGAAGCGTGAGAGTGCATACTCCCAAGAAATGGTAGGGGTTTTGGAGGAAGGCCCTGGACCTCCCAAGGATGTGGGACAAAGGTGTAAACCATTTAATCCAAGTCTCAAACACAGGTGGCCGATGTTGAGATTCCTTGTAGTCAGGGAAGGTGAAGCCTAGAAAGGGGAAGGGACTTGCTCAAGTCACACAGCAAGGTTGGGACATATCCTTATCCTGATTCCTGATGAAGCACCCCCTAGCTGGTTGTGGAGCTATGTATGTGAGAGCCAATGGGTGGTACCTGTATGTGTCCTTGGTGGTGGCAAAATCAAGCTTGGGCTGTTGTTCAGAGAAGGGTCCCTGATAGGTCCAGTTAAAACCCTGCAGACCTGGGTAGGCCTCCACCTTGACTTCGAGATTGAGCTCCTCACCCACAGCCACCTCCTGGAGGAGGCTCTGCTCAGAGATCAAGTTCAAATAGGCATGCTCTGGAAAGGAGAACATGCAGATATCTGCCATTAGTGGGAAGATGCCCTGGTTTATTTGTCACTTGCTCACCCATCGATCACCCATAGTCCCTGAGCACCTATGATATGCCAGCCACACAGTCACCCCTCCAACCAACACTGGTCCTCTGACATCCTTCTTCCCACCACCCCCCTCAGATGCCTGGGTCCAAAACTCTTCTCACCAAATCCCTGCTCAAATTCCTATCCCCCTTTGTGCCTCCATCTCCTTATTTGTAGAATGAAAAGATTGAATATATCAATATCTGTAATTTTCTCAGTTTTTGAAAAATATTGGCAATAAAAAAATGTGTTGTTTTTTTCACATGCCCTCATCCATTTCCCCTCTTCTAGTCATAAGTCACCCAATGTGGCTTCTACATGCAGCTCTGGAATAGACAGGTCACCCAGGTCAGTCAATCAGAGTAATCCATCCTCATAGGTCTGGCCCATGAGGCCATGAGGCCATGACATTCAGTCCCATGATTTTTGTTGGGACTGTGGGAAAAGAAAAGGCCTCATTTCGCTGGTATTGCCAAGACTGGTGCTTCTAGGACTCACACAGGGGAAGGTCTTCCTGGGCATCGGTCCCAAAAGAAACAAGGAGAACTGAGACTTGGGCAGCAACAGATTTTTGCCTGCATCATCTGAACACCTGGATCCAGCTGTTCCTGAAGCACATGTCCATAGGCTTTTTAGCTATAGGGACAAAAAAATCCTCCTTTCGATTAGGCCAGTTTGAGCTGGGTTTTGTTACTTGTTTCTGAAAGAGTCCTCACTAGTTTCTTCTACTGAAATCTTACAGAAACTAGAGGCAAGCTACTCTGGTTGATTCTCAGGCAAAGAAGCAGAGGCAAGAACCCTCATGCACTCAGCCTGTCTAGGCCTTTCATAGGAGTTACCAAGATATTTTCTTGAAAGCTCCAGAAAAAAAAAAAAAAGCCCTGGACTAGACACTCTCTAAAGGCTCCTCTCCTTACTCAATTCTATAAAATTTAAAATTTACTTTTCTACCCCAACACATGCCTGTTCAAAAGCCCCCTATGGTGCCCTATTGCCTCCATTATTCGGCTTGTCATTCAAGGCTCTCCTTAAATCAGGTCATTCATCCCTCTCCCTTCTTCCTAGTCTCTCTCTCTTTCTCTCCCTCTCAATGCTCCATCTATCCGGGTCTTCTCACATCCTAAACACACCAAGTCATGCTACATTCCAACCTTGGAGGTTTTGCTCATCTTCCTTTGGGTATCCCCAAAGCTCCCAGTGCAGGAGCCCACAGCGCAGCTCACACTCCATTGTGTAAGGCCAGCACATGGCACGTTTTCATGCTTCCCCTCCCCACCTACCTTGTCTCCTGTGGCCAGACTGAAATGACCCAGAGCCTGATCCCACCCTAAAGAGCCCTGGCCTCGGCTTGGCGCCTGTGGCTCAAGTGGCTAAAGCGCCAGCCACGTAAACCCAAGGTGGCGGGTTTGAATCCAGCCCAGGCCTGCCAAACAACAATGACGGCTGCAACCAAAAAAAAAAAAAAAAAATAGCCAGGCGTTGTGGCGGGCACCTGTGGTCCCAGCTACTCGGGAGGCTGAGGCAGGAGACTTGCTTGAGCCCAGGAGTTGGAGGCTGCTGTGAGCTGTGATGCCATAGCACTCTACCTAGGGGGACAGCTTGAGGCTTCTGTCTCAAAAAAAAAAAAGAGAGAGAGCTCTGGCCTTGCCTCAGAGCTTCAGTCCAAGGGCTGCCACAGCCACCACTCCAGTCTCGGCAGCCAGAGACCTGAAGGTCATCCTCAGCTCTTCTCCTTTCCTTCTCCCTTCATCTCAGACACTTCCTGCCTGTTCTCTAGCCTCTAGTCTCCTGCCCAATCCACATGGCACCAGACTGAGTCTTCTCCTACTGTCTCCTGTGTACACTTAGGCAGTGTTTACTCTGGGCCAGGCCCTGTACTAAGCACTTCATGTACAGGGTGGCCATAAAATTTGTAATTGGGCTCGGCACTTATAACTCAGTGGGAAAGGCTCTGGCCACATACACTGGGGCTGGCAGGTTCAAACCTGGCCTGGGCCTGCTAAACAACAATGACAACAACAACAACAACGAAATAGCCAGGTGTTGTGGTGGGTGCCTATAGTCCTAGCTACTTGGGAAGCTGAGGCAAGAGAATCACTTAAGCTCAAGGCTATGAGCTGTGATGCCATGGCACTCTACCGAGGGTGACATAGTGAAACTCTGTCTCAAAAAAACAACAAATTTGTAATTGCACACAAATTTTACGGCCACCCGGTGTGTGTGTGTGTGGATATATATACATATGTGTGTGTGTGTGTGTGTGTATATGTGTGTATATATATATATATATATATATATATATATATATATATATATATGAAGGCAGTTACTGTTAATATCTCCATTTTTTTTTTTTTTAGACAGAGCCTCAAGCTGTCCCCCTAGGTAGAGTGCCTTGGCATTACAGCTCACAGCAACCTCCAACTCCTGGGCTCAAGCGAGTCTCTTGCCTCTGCCTCTCAAGTAGCTGGGACCACAGGCGCCCGCCACAACGCCTGGCTATTTTTTGGTTGCAGCCGTCGTTGTTGTTTGGCGGATCCGGGCTGGGGATTCGAACCCGCCACCTTAGGTGTACGTGGCTGGCGCCTTAGCCGGTTGAGCTATAGGTGCCAAGCCAATATCTCCATTTTTCAGATAGGAAAACTGAGGCACAGAAACCTAGCAGATTAAGAAACCTGCTAGTCAGGTGGTGCTTATGGCTGAAAGGAGTAGGGCGCCAGCCCCATATGCCAGAGGTGGCAGGTTCAAAGCCAGCCCCTGCCAAAAACTGAAAACAAAAAAAAAGAAAAAAAAAAAAGAAAGAAACCTGCTAGTTCTTGGTAGAGTCTGTTGGAGTGCTTCTGGGAGTGTATGCTTCTGAGCACATGCAGTGACCCCTCTGTGCAATCCGATCCCATCACTCTCCTTTAGGGACTTCCTAACAGGATAAGATCAACTACACTCTCACTTTACAGCTCCTGTATACCTGGCTCCTGCCTGGATCTCTGCTTCCCTGTGGCCACTCCTTGCACCACTCTACGTCCCTGTGATTTCCAGATTCTTGAGGTATCTCAAATACTCTATGCTCTAAATGGAGCCTTGGGCCTTGCATTATTGTTCCCTCTGCCAGAAGTACTATTCCCCATCCTTCCGCTCACCTCACCCACCTCACTCTTCCTGTCCCAGCTAAGAGGCCACCTGTCCAAGCCTGGGTTGGGAGACCTCTGCACTGGGTCCTGCTGGGTGATCATTGTCTCTTTATGTGTCCGTGAAGGAATGAATGAATGACTGAACAAACGCAGTCCAGTGGGGGGTACTGAAATCCAAGCTCAAAACACAAGAAGTGGTGCTAAGATGAAACACAGCAATGTACTGTAGGAGCTCCAGGGAGAGGGAGAGGATGCTGGGGAGGTTGTGGGGAGGCTCCCAGAACTAAGTAGCTCCATGCCTACTTAGCCAGGCCCAGGGCTCTAGTAAAGGTGTTCTTAGCAGTGTCTTCTCTCCTAACATTAGCATCCTCCTTCCCAAATCCCCCTTGCACCCCACCAGGATCCCTATTGCCCCCCTGCCCCGATGCTTACCTACCACCCGGAAGACCATGGCAGCAGAGCGAGTGCCCTGCGCATTCATGGCTTTGCAGGAGTAGTTGCCGGCATGTTGGAAGTTTACTTGATCAAGGTTGAGGGTGAGGACCTTTTGGTAATGGTTATCCTGAAAGTCAGATTGTTGAGGGATCGCGAGCTATAGGGACAAGGAATAGAGATGGTATATCAAGGTTATTTAGGGATTAGAAAGATCTGGGCTCAAATTCTCAGATTTAAGGCTTACTATGTGCTTGTCCTTGGGCAAGGGACTGGACTCTGAGCTGCAGTTTCTTAATTTGTAAAATGGGACTAATACTGGCTCCTTGCACTTGAGTATGAAGTGAGGAGTAAATGAGATATGGTTGCAATGGCCTAGGGCTGTCCTGACACACTGTTGGTGCAGGGGAGAGGGGTTTTAGAAGCAGACTAGCATGGTCTCCTCCTGGGAATACAACCTGCTCCTCCCTCTCTCCTAAAGTGTTTTTGAAATAGCCTTTATATTCCTGGGCTTCAAAGGTGGCCTAGGAACCCCTTACTAAATCCGAAGTGAGCTCTCCTCTGGCTCTTGTCTAAAGGCTGGGGCAAAGGTCATGGGTCAAGGAGGTAGAGTACCACCTGCTCCCACCCACTTTCATAAAGTTCAGCAGCATAAGCCTGAGTCCTGTTTCAGCTATTCCTGCCAGTGGGATCTTGGAGGAGTCTGCACCCCCTCTGGGCCTGGGCGGTGCCCTCAGCCCAGTCAGACAGTTTGGACTGGGGCTGGGGGCTGCACCCTGAAGGGCCTGGTGTGCTGAGAAGATGGGCAGAGTTCATCTTGCTGTCTCCCCAGGGACTGACCTTGGTACCATTGTGTTGGAGGAAGACATCAAAGTCAACGTCAACATTGCTGGCTGAGCACACAATCTGGGCAGCCTCCCCTTGGATCCGCACCAGCTCTGCAGGCTCCAGTGTCAAAGATGGTGGCCCTGGGATGACTGAGGCCAGGGGAGAGCCCCTTGAACACCTTGGCCGGAGCTGGCACTCTGCTCCCTGCCATAGGCCAGGGTTCCCTCATGGCCCCTCCCTCATCTGGGGAGGCAGCCTTAGTGCCTCCTTTCCCCCATAGCATGTCCTTCCTCCTACAGAGACCTTGGAAGGCCCCCTTAACCCGTCATCTCTGCCCCTCCCCAATCCTCCTGTTCTCACTCTGGACTGCTACAGTAGCTACCTCAAAGGCCTCCCTGCATCCCCTCTGCCCGCCCTCCCAACCTAGAGTCCTCACTGCAGCTAAAGTGATCTTAAAAATATAATCTAGATCAAGCCTCTCTCTTGCATAAACATCAATGATTTCCCATCACCCAGAATAAAAGCTAAGGTCCTTCCCCCACCCCTGACCAAAGGATGACCAGGCCATCCTTTGTTTGCTGCTACACTGGCCTCCTTTCCTCCTGTGGGGCCCTTGCACTCACCCCTCCCTCCTGGAAGGCTTTTCCTCCTGTTCTTTGAAGGGGTGGCTATTCTCATCCTCCAGAGCTTTAGCTCCAAAATTCCTCTGAGAGACCTTCTGTGACCAGCTTAGCTGAATTAGCCTGACCAGCACCACCTCTCTTCCCTGACATCCCCACCCCAGCTTTCCCCAGCTTGCTTCTTGTTCATCACAACTTGTGTTGCTTTTTTTCTAGTCTTACTCTCCAGGAGGATGTCAAATCCATCACGGCACAGGGCCTGACACACAGTAAGCACTGAATTAATGTTTATGGCTGTTGCTGCTTTTGAAAGTTGATCTAATCCAGTTTCCCAAGGCCAAGAGAGATGGAAGGACTCAAGATCACTGAAGGAGTCATGGCAGAACTAGGGCCTGGGACTCTTGGCTCTCAGTCAGCCCAGGGCTCTGCAGGGGAAAGTGCCAGGAAAGCATCCTAATGGCTTCCTCTGCCTGCACAGCTGGGGTCCTCTGACCTCCTGGACGGATTTAAAATGGAATCAGGTCTTAGGGGATTGGACCAGCCAGGCCACTCTGCCCTTGCCTTTAGATACTGTCCCAAGCCCAGGGCCCTCTTACTTTCTTTCACTAGTCCTCACAGAAACCAGATTCTTGCCTGCCATCTCTGCAGGGGAGACCCCACGGTCTCCTCTACCACCACTGGGCCACTGCCAGAGCCACCCTGTGCACCTTGGCTGCCTCCCTGTCTCTTGGCTCAGCACTTCTTTTCAGGTGCCCAATGCCCAGCCCTAGGCTGTCCCCAAAGGGGATCTCCATGTCTGAGGGTGTGAGAGCATGTCCGCCTTTCTTCCGTGCCTGGAGTGGGCAGAGCTGCTGTCCTTGCCTTACTGCTTGTACACGCTGTGTCCTCTGCTAAAGCAGATCTCTGAGTAGCCACCTTCTTCACAGCACTCACATTTTAGCCTGAATAAAACATCTGCCTCTCACCAAGGTTCCTCCACCCCACACTTCAGTTGCCCTGGTTAATGTCTTTCCCAGAATGTCTAATGGTCTTGCGTGACCACCGAGTCGCTTGCTTGAGTGTGGTCTGCTTCCCCTCCTGTCTTGCCCCATGGATAGTTGTAGATAGATTGGAGGGAAGAAGTGAAAAGAGGGCATCCTGCTCTCTCCCTGCAGTCCGGTTGCCAGCCACCACCCGCATGGCTGCCTGCTCTCTGCCCCTGCCTTCCAGCCCCCAACTCCCCTGCCCTGCACACCTTTCAACACATTGAGCTGGATGCCCAGGGATGTCACCTTCCTGCCGTCCACCAGGGCACTGCATTGGTAGTGGTCGTTCTCAATGTACTTGGCCTTGTGGATGGTGAAGCCATTCCAGAGTGAGAAGGAGTAGTTGGTTTGGCGCCTGGGGTTCCGGCCCCGCGTACGCACCAGCGAGACGTTCTTCCCCAGTGCCGGGTCAGTGATCAGGCAGGGTAGCAGTGCATCCTGGTCCTCAAACACCGTCACCTCCTCCGCTAACAAGTTCCAGGGCCGTTGAGGGTCTGGGGGGGGGCGCACAAGGTTACAGCTGCCCTCCCTTCCCTGGATACTGGTGACTGAGAAGCTCAGAGAGGCTGATCATTCCCCCAGGGTCACTCCATCCCAGGGCAGTGCCAAGGATGCTGCAGAGGGAGGTGCTCTGGAGTCACATGCACCTGGGCTCCAGTCTGTCCCACCCCCCTGATGCTGGGTGACCTCTCCAATACCTGATGCTGCTGGGCAACCTCCCCGAGTCTCTGGCAAATGAGCATAACAGAACCCACCTCACAGGTTTGCTCTGAGGACTAAATGTGAGGAGCACTGTCACAGGTCCTTGGGGGTGGTCTTCACCGCGTAAGTGTAGAGCTGGCTTGTCAGGATTGTGACTGTTAGGGCCCAGCTCTCCTACCCCATTGCAGCAGGGCCAGGGAAAATGCACAGAGTCCTCACCTTTGACGTAGAGGTGGATGGTGGCACTGCCCCCCAAGGGGTCTCCAGGCTCCCTGCAGCGATAGGTGCCCGTGTTTTTGAAGGTGGCATTGTTTGTGGTCAGGACACTGCTGGGGGCATCAGGGTCCAGGGTCCAATGGGGTGAGAGGGGGCCATCCCATTCCACGCTGCCATTGCCCATACATCGCAGTGTCACCGTCGTACCTGGCTTCACCACTAGCTCAGGACCGCTGGGCTCTATCACTGGGACCCCTTGACCTGGTGGGGGAGGGATGACAGGTAGAAGTGAGACCTAGTATGACCTGCCACTACCCACACTAAACCCTAACTCTGAGATCAATGGTGCTGGTGCTGGGGGTCACCCTGAACAAGCCTCTGGCCCTCTGGTCATTTGCTCTACTCCCAACCCCAAACCTGCTCAGGGATGGACAGACATGCCCCTCTGAGACAGGGGGTTAGGAGCTTGTTTGGCTTCGGTCCCACTGGGGTCCCCCACCTCCTCTCTCATCCTCCCTCCTTCGTGATCACATTGTTCTGTTGTTTCTCCCGCCAGGAGTGGACTCCTCCAACCCTGGGTGCAAAGTTGGCTGTATCCCTTGAACTGAGCCGAGGGCCTGGCTCAAAGCAGGGCTCAAACTAGCAAACGTAGAAACAAATGAAGGGAACATTGATGGCCAAGTCCTCTGACTTAATGCATGCTGAAAGAATAAAAGGGGTATAGGATTTTAACTCAGCAGCATTAGAGAGATTCCAAGAGTGCCCTGTTGTACCCTCTTCCTACATTGGACATCTGGTCTGTAGCACAGTGGAATGGTTCAGAGGAACTGTGCCTCAGTTTCCCTGCCTATAAAATAGAGACAGGAATTGTACCCACTCACCGATATGTTAGAAAGTTTAAATGCATGGGAAGTCTTTAGAGCATCACCTTATCGCCAAATAGGTTAGGGTTAGCTGTTATGTTTATTACCTCGTCTACTCCCAGCAGCTTGCCCCTGCACCCGCATATGGCTGCGCTTACTCGGGAGCCAATCTCTTTTAAGGAATATTATCTTGAAGGCGAAAAGAGAACTTGAAACTCCTACCAGGCCCTCCGGGAAGAAGGCCTTTTGACTCTGCAGCGTCAGCATTTTTCCAGGCCCCAAAATAGAGGCAAAGGGAGGGAAGTGAGAGCTGACTCAAGCCTCAGAGGGTCTGCCAGGCACTCCCTGGCCTGTGTGGGCGGAAACACACTGCTGTGGCCAGGGTCCGCCTGGTTTCCGCTCAGCCTGTGGCCCTTCTGCCTGGGATGTTGCCACTTCTGCTTCCAGCCTTCCTGGCGGTGGCTCCCTATCCAGGCGCCAGAGAGGCCAGGAGAGGGGGTGCCACCTGCTGGGTGATGGGATGCCCAGTGCTGGGAGGCCTGGCTCTGCCTCTGACCCACTGACTGACCTTAGCCAGTCCGTCTCCTCTGCTTTGTTCCTGGTGATGGGGGCACAGGGACAGACCAGCCCCAAAGGCTTCCTATGAATTCAGTGCGTCTCCGTTGTTCTCTATAATAGCTCCTTAAGTGGGAATTGTCCCCATTAGCTGCCCATCCCCAAGGAGGAGGAAGCTAATTGCGAGGATTTCCTCTCTCACATGCTTTCTGGATAGCTTAATTCTTTTTTTTTTTTTAATTTTGCACCATCAGAAATGTGCAATCTCTCTGCCCCAGCTTCTGATCAGCAGAAGAGATTGAGGACTGAAAACCACCAAGGCCCACACCTTTTATGCAGCTCAGCCTCCAGAAAGAGGGACAAGTACCATTTCTAGCATCCTTTCAGCAAATC
The DNA here is from genome assembly GCA_963575145.1 of Galago senegalensis. Classification (NCBI taxonomy): domain Eukaryota; kingdom Metazoa; phylum Chordata; class Mammalia; order Primates; family Galagidae; genus Galago; species Galago senegalensis. The sequence continues at coordinate 35,223 of CAUYTI010163457.1, forward strand.
ACAACAGAGCTGGTGCTGTCTTATCACTGCTGCAGCAATCCAGGGCCCCCAGGCTGGGGTTTTATTGCAGGAAACAGCTTGCAGTGTGGCTCACACCAACTTGGGTTTGGAACATGGTTCTTGCCCTACTCACTGGGTGGGTTGCTTAACCTCTGTGAGCCTTAGGCGGCTCTATGGTCTGATGGGAAGTCTGCTGAGGATGCAGTGAGATGCTGTGCAGAACTGCTCCTGCCCTGGGCTGCTGCTTCATTTGTGGCATTTCTAACATTCCTGCTGGGCCAGATGCGCTGATATCTAAAGATTTTAATCTTTCAAGGTCACAGACTACAACTACAACACCCCCATTCTTGAATGTACCTCTGCACTGTGTTCCCTTTCCACACCAGCCTTGCCTCACAGGGGGCTTCCCCTTTCCACTCCCCAGCCTTTCTCTCTTGCTCCTGCCTTGGCCTCCAGGAAATGTGGTCAGGGAAAGGATCTGTCCTGTTTTGTCCTGTCCTACTGTCGCAGATACACATGCAGAATAGGGCTGAAACACTCAACTTCCGCCACCAACTCCCCCCTGCTGGCTTGCCTAGCGGGAAGAAGGCCTGCTCAACCCCTGCTCTCCCCTCCCCCCGAGTGAAGATCACAGGCTTGGGCACTGACCAATGTCTCCTTTTGTGCATGTCCATTCTTTACTTCTTTCGTCCCTGCTCCCAAATTCTCCCCATGCCCCACCTCTCCCCACCCTTCCCACTCTCCTGACAGACCCCTCTGCCATCAGCTCCCAGGATGTGCCGCAATCTCCAGTCTTCTCCCCTAATACATTCACACATATGCACACACACACTGCACACACTAAGGCCTAGGACACAGTCTCTCCTTAGATCAGGCCCTCCTCTCAATGATGGGAAAAGCAAGCTCCTCCTTCTAGGGTGCCCTAACACACCCCTGAGCCCCACACAGTGGCTTCTCACTCAATTACCTCTGTTCTGTTGGGCTGAAAACTTAGGATGCCACCTAGGGCTAGATACTGGAGGACCCCCGCCAACACACACACACACACACACACACATACAGAGCCCACAAGAAGGTTCTGGGTTCTTGAGGACAGGGCAAGGTAGTGAAATCAAACCCACGGAACTTTCTAGGGTGAGGGAAATAGTCTCTGTCTTAATTGGGATGGTGTGTACACAAGTGTGTGCACTGAACTATACACTTAAGACTCTGTGCTTGGGGCCAGGCACGGTGGCTCATGCATATAATCCCAGCACTCTGGGAGGCTGAGGCGGGTGGATTGCCGGAACTCATCAGCCTGAGCCAGAGCCAGATCCCGCCTCTAAAAATAGCCAGGCATTGTGGTGGGCACCTATAGTTCCAGCTACCTGGGAGGCTGAGGCAAGAGAACCTCTTGAGCCCAAAAGTTAGAGGTTGCTGTGAGCTATGATGCCACAGTACTCTACTGAGGGTGACAAAGTGAGACTCTGTCGCAAAAAAAAAAAAAAAAAAAAAAAATCTGCTTGGCAGGGCACAGTGGCTCATGCCTATAATCCTAGCACTCTGGGAGGCCAAGGCAGGTAGATTGCTTGAGCTCAGGAGTTCAAGACCAGCCTAAGCAAGAGCCAGACCCTGTCTCTACTAAAATAGAAAAACTAGCTTGGCATTGTGGTGGGCACCTGTGGTCCTAGCAACTCGGAAGGCTAAGGCAGGCGGATCACTTGAGCCCAAGATTTTGAGGTTTTTGTGAGCTATGACTATGCCACAGCACTCTACTCAGGGTGATAGAGTGAGACTCTGTCTCAAAAAAAAAGTAAGACAAAGACTCTGCTTTCTACTCTATGCAAGTTGCATCTCAATAAAAAAACACTCAAGCCCAGGGGAATTGGCCAGGTCAGAAAAAGACTTTTAGCGAGCCACCTCCTCATCAGAGATCAGATGTGCCAACTCCCCAGAGTCCTCCTGTGGGGAGGCCAGAGTGAGGCCGCCCTTCCTGCCCATCAATTCCCATCTGCCCACAATGTCCCTCCGAATATAATGTGGGCATCTGAACATAATGTGTTTGTCAAGCCAGCAAGCCAAGCACACCAGCCCTTTGCCTCTAGCCAGGCATCCTCAATGGAAATTCTGCAGCACCTGCTGCTTCCTGGGTGTGTGTGGGGTACTCCTGAGACCTGACAGCCTGTTTCAGGGAGGGCCTGGTCTTTCCTTAGGCCCCCTTCTGGCCTTATACCTCTTTTCTCCCAAATTCCCCTCTCTTGAGCTCAGGACTAGAGAGGCCAACCTCTGATCGCCCTGCCTTTTCAGGCCTTTCTGAGTCGGGTCCTACCTAGAATCACGGAGTCACAGGCTGTCACATCGAGTTCTGTAAATCAGGGTCTGTACTATAACAAGGCCTCTGGGTGGTTTGCGCGTGTAGGAAAGTTTGGAAAGCATTGCTGTAGTCTAGTCCATCACTGCCCACAACACCTGCTGTTGGGGGGTGGTGGACACCAAACCCCTGAGAGTATCAGAGACTCATTCAGGACACACGGTAAGTCTGGGACACATTACCACCCTGGCCAAGCTAGTTCCACCTCACCCATGCTCTTTTTTCCCTCTACTGCCTCTCCAAACCTGCAGTCCAGTGCTGGGGAGATAGAAGCCCAAAATGAGAACCCCCCCATGGGGAGCAGGAGCTCACACAAACTTTTACAAGGGCCTTCTCTGTCACACTCTCCCAAAGCCCCCCAACACCCATTCTGCTCTTACCATGCCAAGCTGTGGCCACCAGAAGAAGCAGCAGGACTCCTAGATCCATGTCCACAGTAGGCAAGCAGCAAGCTGGTGCAGGGCCAGAGGTTGGCCAGGGCACCTAGTTCCCAGCTACTAGCTCCGTGCGGATCAGGACACTGGACATACGTTCCTCTCTGTTGCACTAGCTGTTTGTCTTGTTTTTCCTCTTCCTCCTCCTTGGGCTGATCCTCTTCTTCCCCTTTTAGCTAGGCAAACCACAGAGTTTGGAAATCTTGGGTCTTTAGAAGAAAACAAAGCCTTGACCCCCCCCAGAGGGAGGAGCAGGGCCAGCTTGAACCTGGAGGGAGCTGGCTGGGTTTGGGGCCCTTTCAAAGTCCATTTCCAAGGAGCCTTTGGAGAAGAGACACACCTAAGAGCAGGCAGGCAGGCAGTAGCGCAAAAATGGGGGTCTCCAGAGAGACCAGGCAGTTCGGGCTGAGCCCAGAGAGAAGTTAGGTTGTGTGATAGTTGTGAAACACGTGTCCTTCTTTCCTGGCCTATGACTCTTAAAATCCTTGGAATCTCTAAAGTAATAAATGTCTTTTTCTATGCTAATAAGCTGGCATCCCCTAGGTAGCTTGAGAATGGGAGTTGGTCACCAGAAAGATCAGGGCAGGGGCAGAGGGTTGGGGCTTCTAGCTTTATCCCCCCAACCTCCGGGAAGCGGGAGAAGGCTGAGGATTAAGCTTATCACCAATGGCCAATGATTTAATCAATCATGGCTGTGTAATGAAGCCTCCATAAAAACTCCAAAAAGACAAGACTGAGGAGCTTCTGGATAGCTGAACATGTGGTGCTTCTTAGAGGGTGGCACACTCAGGGAGAGCATGGAAGCCTCTTCCCACAGGCCTTGCCCTATTCATCTCTTCATCTGCATCTTTTTGTAAAATCCTTTGTAATAAACTGGTAAAAAGTAAGTGAAGTGTTTCCCTGAGTTCTGCAAGGTGGTCTAGCAATTTGATGGAAACCAAGGAAGGGGCAGTGGGAACCCTGATTTCTACCTGATCTATCAGAAGCACAGGTAAAACAACCTGGAGCTTGAGATTGATATCAGGAGTGGGGGCAGTACTGTGGGGACTGCATTCTTAACTGGTGGGATCTGATGCTGTCTCCAGGTAGATAGTGTTAAAATTGAATTGGAGGCTACTCAATTCTGCAGCGGGTGTTTGCTACAGAATCTGGAGAATTGCTTGTTTGCTTGGTGTGGGGGGGGAAACCACTACACATCCAGGTTCAGGAGTATTTTTATGTTGTAAGAGTATAGAAGAAACTGAGTTTGGTTTTTTCCTACATACAGGCCAGGCTGGGAGAGCCTGAAAATAATGGCAGGAAGCTTTCGTTGATAGGACACTCACTAGCCAAGCCCTTTACATTCACCGTCTCCTGCGAAGCTTTATGTGGTAGATACTGTCATCATTCTCATTTTGCAGATGAGAAAACTGAAGTTTAGCGAACTCAAACACCTTGAACTTGGTCACACAGCTACGAAATGGTGGAGGCAGGATTTGGATCCAGGCAGTCTGGTTACAGAACTGTCTTTCATGGATTAGTTACTTACTTATTCATTTTTACAAAGAGTCTAACTGTTCTGCTATAATCCTTCAAAAAAATAGTGTTCTTGGGTGGTGCCTGTGGCTCAAGGAGTAGGACGCTGGCCCCATATACCAGAAATGGTGGGTTCAAACCCAGCCCCAGCCAAAAACTCCAAAAATAAATAAATAAATAAATAAAATGTGTTCTTTTTTTCTGCTTTCCTGGATACAATTGCTTTTACCTCTTAGTATTTTCTTTCTTATCTCTAAATGACATGGTGGTAAAGTGACTTCTCAAAACTGAAAAATCCCAGTATAACATTGAACCAGGGAAACAGTCGTTTTTCCCATGTACTCACAGATGTGTGGGTGTGGATGTGTGTGGGTGTATACTTTCTTTTTCAGGAAAGTGTGTTAAGCCTTCAATATTCACAAAATATTAACCAAAACAGACTGAAGAGGCTCGGCACCTATAGCTCAACCGGCTAAAGCGCCAGCCACGTACACCTGAGGTGGTGGGTTCGAATCCCCAGCCCGGACCCGCCAAACAACAATGATGGCTGCAACCAAAAAATAGCTGGGCATTGTGGGGGGCGCCTGTGGTCCCAACTACTTGGGAGGCTGAAGCAGGAGACTCGCTTGAGCCCAGGAGTTGGAGGTTGCTGTGAGCTGCGATGCCACTGCACTCTACCCAGGGGGACAGCTTGAGGCTCTGTCTCAAAAAAAAAAAAAAAAAAGATTAAAAAAAAAAACAGACTGAAGAAGAAATAGAAACGCCAAATAGATGCACAACACATAAAGAGATTTAATCAGTAATCAAAAATTTTCCAAGAAAGAGGGTGGCGCCTGTGGCTCAAAGGAGTAGGGTACAGGCCCCATATACTGGAGGTGGCAGGTTCAAACCCAGCCCTGGCCAAAAAAAAAAAAAAAAAAGAAAGAAAGAAATTTGCCAAGAAAGAAAAGACTGAGGACCAGATGTCTTCACTGGTGAATTCTAGTAAACATTTAAACAAGAACTAACACTAATCTGTCTACAACTCTTCTGAAGAATAGAAGATGAAGTGACATTTCCCAACTCATTCTATGAGACCAGCATTTTCCTGATGCCAAAGCTAGATAAAGACATGGCAAGAAAGGAAAACTAAGGCCCAGTATAGCTGCATGAATAAAGATGCAAAACCAAAATCCAACAGGATATTAAAGGATTATATATGATGACCAAGTAGGATTTATCTCAAAAATGCAAAGGTGGTTCAGCACATGAAAATCAATGTAATGCGTCATATTAATAGAGTGAAAAATATCTCACATGACCATCTCAATTAAGGAAGAAAAAGCCTTTGACAAAATCCAGCATGTTTTCATGATTTAAAAAAATCACCTAACAAACTAAGAACAAAAGGGAACACCCTCAACATGATTAAGGGCACATATGAAAAAACACAACTAGCTCAATGGTAAAAGACTGAAAGCTTCCCCCTTTAGATCAGGAATAGACAATGATGCTTGCTCTTATCATTTCTTTTCAATGCAGTACTGAAAGTCCTAGTCAGAGAAATCAGCAAGAAAAAGAAATCAAAGGCATCCAAATTAAAAAGGGAGAAGTAGAACTACCTCTATTTACAAAAGACATGATCCTATAAAGAAAATTCCTAAAAGAGCCACAAAAAATAACTACTAGAGCTAATAAATGAATTTAGTAAACCTGCAGCATTCAAGATCAATATGCAAAACTCAATGATCCAATAAGGAAATTAAGAACACAATTTTATTTTGATGGAATAACATCAAAAAATAATAAAATACTTGGGAATAAATTTAACCAAGGGGCACACAACTTATACATTTTTTAAATTTCAGCAATTCACATGAGGGTAGAAATAGTTAGGTTATAATGTTTGCATTTGTTAGGTAAAGTCCCTGTTACAGTTGCATCCCACACTCAGGAGGTGTGCCATATACAAGACATTGTGGCTGTGCATGGTGGCTCACGCCTGTAACCCTAGCACTCTGGGAGGCCGAGGTGGGTGGATTCCTTGAGCTTACAGGTTCGAGCCTGAGCAAGAGTGAGGCCCAGTCTCTTTAAAAAAAACAAAACATAGCTGGGGGTAGTGACAGGCACCTGTGGTCTCAGCTACTTGGGAGGCTGAGGCAAGAGAATCGCTTGAGCCCAAGAGTTTGAGGTTGCTGTGAGCTATGACACCACAGCACTCTACCAAGACAAAGGGAGACTCTGTCTCCAAAAAAAAAAAAAGACTGTGTACATTTGTGTATATTGAAAACCACAAAATACACTAAAAGAAATTAAGAAGGCCTGAGGAAGTGACACCCCCACTGGTTTTTTTTTTTTTTTTTGAGACAGAGCCTCAAGCTGTCCCCCTGGGTAGAGTGCCGTGGCATTACAGCTCACAGCAACCTCCAACTCCTGGGCTCAAGCGAGTCTCCTGCCTCAGCCTCCCAAGTAGCTGGGACTACACGCGCCCGCCACAGCGCCTGGCCATTTTTTGATTGCAGCCGTCACTGTTGTTTGGCGGGTCTGGGCTGG
>CAUYTI010163458.1:0-23087 GCA_963575145.1 Galago senegalensis
GAGGCAAGAGACTCGCTTGAGCCCAGGAGTTGAAGGTTGCTGTGAGCTGTAATGCCACGGCACTCTACCCAGGGGGACAGCTTGAGGCTCTGTCTCAAATTAAAAAAAAAAAAAGGAAGGGGCCTTGAGGACACAGGGAAAAGATTTGGGTCTGAAAAGCAGGGCTAGAAACCTCTGTAGAAGGTGCAGGAGAGCCAGCAACATGGGCTGATGACGAAGGAAGGTGGGCACTGAAGCCTGAATGCCTCCCCTGAGCTTACTTAGAATCTTCCCCAAGAGAAGGGCCTTGGGGAAGCAGGACCTTCCCTCCAGGTGGAGGAAAATGTCCCAGATAGCACTGGGGGTACTGCAGGTACATGGCCTGGAAGTGAGGAAAGGAAAAGAGGAAAGAAAAAGCAACTCCCCAGTGAACACCTATGATGCATCGTGCCTCAAAAAGGGAATTTTTCGGGCGGCGCCTGTGGCTCAGTGAGAAGGGTACCAGCCCCATATACTGAAGGTGGCAGGTTCAAACCTGGCCCCGGCCAAACTGCAACAAAAAAATAGCCAGGCATTGTGGCAGGTCCCAGTTACTTGGGATGCTGAGGCAAAAGAATCATCTAATCCCAGGAGTTGGTAGTCGCTGTGAGCTGTGACACCACAGTACTCTACCAAGGATGACAAAGTGAGACTGTCCTTTTAAAAAAAACGGGGGGGCTCGGCGCCTATAGCTCAACCGGCTAAGGCGCCAGCCACGTACACCTAAGGTGGCGGGTTCGAATCCCCAGCCCGGACCCACCGAACAACAATGACAGCTGCAACCAAAAAATAGCCGGGCGTTATGGTGGGCACCTGTGGTCCCAGCTACTTGGGAGGCAGAGGCAAGAGACTCGCTTGAGCCCAGGAGTAGGAGGTTGCTGTGAGCTGTAATGCCATGGCACTCTACCCAGGGGTACAGCTTAAGGCTCTGTCTCAAAAAAAAAAGAATGCATAATATTCCATGGTGTACATATACCACAATTTATTAATCAATTTGTGGTTTGTTGGGCATTTGGGCTTCTTTCATGACTTAGCAATTATGAATTGGGCTGCAAAAAACGTTCTGGTACAAATATCTTTGTTGTAATGTGATTTTTGGTCTTCTGGGTACATACCTAGTAGAGGAATTGTAGGATTAAATGGCAGGTCTATTTTTAGATCTCTAAGTGTTCTCCAAACATCTTTCCAAAAGGAATGTATTAGTTTGCATTCCCACTAGCAATGTAGAAGTGTTCCCCTTTCTCTACATCCACACCAGCATCTCTGGTTTTGGGATTTTGTGATGTGGGCTAATCTTACTGGAGTTAGATGATATCTCAAAGTGGTTTTGATTCTGGTTATTAAACCTTTGTCAGAGGCATATAGTAGCAGTCAGGGAATGGTTGTGGTGGATCATCAGGAGAATTAGCATCCCCTTTCAAGGAATCTGCCCATGTAAAATTATCAGAAGGCTTTCAAGCCAAGGAAGGTTAGTTTTCTCAGGCACAGCAAAACAAGCTATTGTTAGGAATGCTCAGAATTACTTGCGGGATGGAACTGTCCAAAATTGTTAGTTTCCCCTGATACCAACCAGGTGTCTCTCTTCCAGTTTCAGGATCCCATTCTTTGCCTGTCAAGGTCCTAACTTTGAGCTGAGAAATTTGGTGAGACTTTATTAAACTGTCATTGCAGCCTTCACAATTAGATTTTTTTTGGCTTGATTTTCAGCAGTATCAGTCCTACACCTAAAAGAAATAAGAAATTCTTCTAATACTATCGTGAAAGTTCTCATTCTCAGTTCAATATGATAGACAGTTGTACAGGAAGGAATAGTGCACTGCTTCCAGTGTAAGATCTGGGTATGCCAGTGTCCATGTTGTGAGTGCTACATTCCCGGGCTGGTACACAAGGTCATAAACGTACTGTGAACTTTTGGTGTTGGGCTGAAGCAGACCATTCCTGGATTTCCTTTTATGCACTCATCACTGATGGACCATGTAGGAAGAGCAAAAAGACCAAATTTCAACATAGGAGAACCAGAAGAAAATTCCCCCTTCCTTTTGCAGTATCCTTCCAGATCAGTGTTCTAACAAAATTTTATATACTTCTTAATCTAAGGAAAAAATGATTGTAGAGTCTAGTCCACTTTTACAGAGCAGACCCTGAAGGTTTAATTTGGAGCTTAGACGCAGTACATTGATAATTGATGCAGAGGCTTTCCTCATATGTCTGGTTTCTTGGCTATATGCTTATCTTATAAGGTGAGGCATTGAAGGCTCATCTCAAGTAGGGATAGCATTTGTTTATTTTGTCTGACTTGTTTTATTGTCCTGACATTTCTAACATACTTAGTTTTTCCTGGAATTGATGAATTTTACCTGGATATGCTTAGATGTGTGACATTTTTCCATTGAACCTGTCTACAACTGTATGAGCTCTGTTAACATTCAGATTGAAATCTTTTATTGATCAGGTGGATTTTCCTCTTAAAAATTATCAATTTATTTGTCTATCTTTCCTTTCTTTGTTCTTTTGTCTGCCTTTCAAATAACTATCCATGTTAGATCTACTAGATACAACTAATGAAATCTTTTACTCCTTATTCACGAATTCTGTTTTTGTTTTATGTGTTGAGATTATTTTCCCACCTGTTTTCCAGGTTATTAAATTTGTTTCTCCTTAGCGATTATTTTTTTTATTTGTGCAGTGAATCCTGTATTTAAATTTTATTGCTTTTTAAAACTTCTAGAAAGTCTTTTCCATGGTTAAATTTCCCGTTTGTTTCATATACGCTTTAGTTTTTCTTTCTCCTTCTTGGTTGCTGAAGGCATATCATTTTGCTTTAATTCCTTGAGGCTCTTTTTAATTCATACAGTGAATTCAAATTGTTAGGGTCACTCCATTGGCACAACTTCACATGTAATTGGTTGTTGTGATTGTCTTAATTGAGTTGTACTTTCCCATTCACTGTTAAGACAAGAAAGCAACTAAGTTTATTCCTGTGCCCCTGAAGTTCCTTTGGGGCCAAGAATTTGCCATAGGCTCTCCTAGAACCAGACACATTGGGACTTATACATGTAGCTTACAAAAAAGATTTGGGAATCTATGAAGAAGGTGTCTCTTAATAAAGGAACAGAAAATCCTGGTCCATTCCTTAGGCCTTTTAAAAGAATACAAGGTCAGGATATCAGTTTGCCAAAATGATTCTTGTGAGAACTTCTGTTGGTTATAGTAATTTTAGCCAGGTGTGGTAGATCATGCCTGTAATCCCAGTTACTTGGGAAGCTGAGACAGGAGAATCGTTTGAGGCTAATTCAAGACCCAGACTAGGTGATGATGTATGTGCATTACTGTGAAAGTTTTGAGATACACAAAAATCAAGAAGCATAAAATCCTCAGGGATGGAGGGGAATAAAGCTTTCCCAGCAACACTGATAAGCCAACCAAGTTGAAACTTGCACAAGTGAATCAGAAAAGACACTGTTGTGTTTCCTAGAAGTGAAATAATGGACTATAAGACAGTCTTTCCCAAACTTTTGTAGTGAACAATATAGCAAGACCCATCTCTAAAAAAAGAGAGAAAGAAGAAAAATTAACTGGGCATAGTACTGAACTCCCAGCTACTCAGGAGGTTGATTCTGGAGTTCAAGACCAGCCTCTAAAGAAAGAAAGAGAAAGAAGGAGGGAAGAAATTATAAAGACAAAGTAATAAAATAATTGTAAAAGCAACTTATCAACTGGTAAGAAGTAGTATAAAAACTTGACTGTTAGAGGACTATTAATTAAAATACTTCTGTGCCATTTTTATGTGGACATCACTATTATAGTACGAAACTTTAAACTTGGTTGTGTTACCAGGTAAATGGAAAAGTATGTACATTTGTTGAAAATAGCTGTTTCAAAAGTAGACTAATACAAAGGAAAGATCAAAACTAGAATTCATATCAAATAAAAGTATATATGTTAGTCATATGTAGAAATATATAGAACACCATGGGGTGTTCTTTTTATTTTTCTGAAGAAGTAGTTTTGAATTGATGTTGAAACTGTAATTCTATTCCTAACTAATGTGAAATGAAAATATGGGCCTGGTGTGATGGCTCAGACCTGTAATCTTAGCACTCTGGGAATCGAAAGGCAGATTGCCTGAGTTCAGAAATTCAAGACCAGCTTGAGCAAGAGCAAGAGCAAGACCCCATTTCTAAAAAAATTGCAGGGCATTGTGGTGGACGACACCTGTAATCCAGCTACTTGGGAGGCTGAAGCAAAGAGGATCACTTGAACCCAAGAGTTTGAGGTTGCTGTGATACCACGGCACTCTACACAGGACAACAAAGTGAGACCCTTATCTTTAAAAAGAGAAAAAAAGAAGGCCAATGAGAAGCTAATAGTGGCCTGAAACTGCGTTTAGTTAATATAGAAGTAGGAATGAAATTTATGTCTATAGGATCAATCAGTTTTTCTCCATAAGACCCTGAAGAGTTATATACTAAAAATGTAAAACAAAACAAAACAAAAAACCCCCAGGCTTTAAATGACAATGAGAATCAATGTTTTTGTTTATACCTGAAAATAACAGTCTGGTCTCATGGAGTCATAAAGAAATTTCCTTCCAATTATTTATATTTGTATGTGCAGAAAGTTTTATATCTGCATTCAAAGAACATATGTAAATGATATTGCTAAAAGCTGTGTTGAAAAAATTACCTAAATATTAATTATGTAATACTTCTCAGTTTAAAAAAGGGAAGATCTTTCACTTGATTCCTGATTAGGGTCTTGAGTTTACAAAGTACTGTAATATATATTATCACCGTCATTTGCATGTCTTTCTCCAAAGCAAGTGAATCAGCTCTTAAGCAGCATTACAGAATACTAATTCTCTATGCCCTTGTCTGTTTAACCAAGGTCCTGTCAAATGGCTTACTGAGAATATATGTTTATCTAATAGAGTGAAGAATATGGTGGACTCAGTGTACTGCACCCATATTCTTTAAAATCAATATCCAAAATAAATTGATCTTTTCAGTTTACCTTAAAGAGAGCTTTCAGATAGGTTTAAAATTCATTTTTAACTGCATTGATTTTTCTGCTTCACATGTTTGTGTTTCTTTGTGGCATTGACAATTTTTTGTCTTATCTTTATGTTTTCTTTTTCAGTTTAATATTTTTCTAACTGCCTTGTATTCCTTATAGTGCAAACCGGGATATTAATGTGGTACAACATGATAAAAATATGATTTTAGCAAATGTCATGAATTTTGTCATTTGACTATACTTTATCTTCCAGATGCTTATTATGGCCTTTTTGCTGAGGATCTATGGCTGAGCTCTCTTTTCTTGGTAGTGAAGTCTTAGAATTAAATTGTTTGGAATTAATTAAGGGCATCCAAGCCTATCAGTGTCACAGTTTGAGTGTATCCATACCCTTTTCCATGCTTTTATGTGTATGTTTGTGTATGTGTGTATGTGTGTGTGTGAGAAATTGATTTATTTTAAAAGTAAAATTAGACTTATTTCTTTAATGTCTTCCACAGTATTTTATCATGGCTAAACTATAGATTCAGCACATTTGCATTATGTACTTATGTTTCATTTTACAGGATGGCTATAGTATGATTTAAGGAAACATTCCTTTGTAGATACTTAAATTATTTAGAGATTTTTTTTTCTTCAGCAAACAATGCTGTAATATCCATGTACGTATGTATGTATTTTTTCTCTACATGGAAGGAATGCTCCATGTAAATATTGACAGCTAGAGGGGCATATTTGGCAGAGATGACTGGCTATCTACCAAAAATTAATTTTTCTTATTCACAGTAGAGAAAGTTTAAAGAGGCCATTTCTCTATTCCTGTGTATCTGAATATGGCTAATTAAATTCTTGCTAATGAAATATTGACCGAAGTGATAGACACCACTTCCAAATCTGACATATAAAAATTTCCTATGAAAATTTTTTTTTTTTTTTTGCCAGGACTGGATTTTTAACCCGCCACCTCTGGCATATGGGGCCAGCTCCCTACTCCTTTGAGCCACAGATGCTGCCCACTGATGAATTTTTTTTTATGATTTTCTTTCTCCATTAACTGTTTATTAACCTTGGAAGGCACTTATAAGGATACTATACTCTGTCAGCCTAGGTCCCAGAAGAATTTTTTGTCTATAATTTGTGATTTTGACGTTCTAAAGCTATAGGGCTCTTTGAGGGTCTGTGGTTATGTTATCAAAAGTATTCTTTCTGGTAATGTTGGAATTAGACTGCATAATTTTCCTTGCTTTCCAAATAAGGACAATCAGTTACATTTATTAAGGCAGATCATTAATGTAGACCTCTCTTTCATATGTATTTAATCTATAATTTAGCTATAAATTATAAATATTTAAAGCTATGTGCTTTCTTATACATATTGCTTTAACTGCATTCTATAAGTTGTTATATATTTTTTTTCATTGTCTTCAGTTCAAAATAGTTTCTAGTTACCAAATATTAATTAGAAACTATTAATTTTGGGGCATTTTAGATGTATATTTTTTCTTGATTTCCAGTTTAAATCTGTGATGGCCAGGGATCTGTATATTTATTATTTCAGTCCTTAAAAATTTACACAAGTTTGATTTATGGTCTCTTTGGTGAATATTTTTATATGTACTTGAAAAGAATATGTGTTCTGTAATTAATTTCTTCTAGTAGAATTTTTCCTTTACATATTTTGAGACTTGTTATTTGGTGCATAAATTCATTATTGTTCTATCTTCCTGATAAATTTATCCTTTTAAAATCTTTCTGTTTGGTAATATTCCTTGTCTTAATTTCTACTTTGTCTGATGCAAATATAACCATAAACATAATCAGTTTCTTTTCTTTTTTTTTTTTAATTGAATGTTAACTATGTACATTAATGCACTTCTGGGGTACAGTGTGGGGTTTTCACATGCATTCTTGAAATACTTCCATCAAACTGGTCAACACAGCCTTCATGTCATTTTCTCAGTTATTGCTTTAAAACGTTCACATTCTACTCTTAGAAAGATTCACCTGTACCCCTATAAGATAAACCTCGGAGGGCATTTTTTGAGACTCCATCAAGTTGCTTAGAAAGATAAACAACTGGTCTTGCCCCAGGATGCTATATTCTGGGTGATCACTCCCCCAGCTGTTCTATTTCTTTCTGATGTATAATTCAAAAGACTTGGCCAGATCAGGGAGGCCTAGCACCAGGGCCTGCCTACAGTTTTTCCTTTAGCCTCTTGAAGGCTTTTGGTTGTTTGGATTTTTATTTAATTGGTTCGTTCTCTCCTTTTTTAGTAACTTTATATAATGGTTTGACCAGTCTGTTTCAGTCTTTCACAGAAATTTTCAGGGCTTTTATCTTGATTTTGGCTCCCTTACACTGACAGGGATGAAGTTAAGGTTGGGTTCAGTGTAAGAGAATAAAACTATTTAGACGTCAGTCACTACAAATATCTGCAAATTTTTGAATTTAAGGCTAAGGTTCACACAATGAGAATATTAGTATTCTTATCTACAGACTTAGCACAGTTTTAAAGATAATACCTAGCTTTAATAGTTTCCATGGAACTGATTCAAAGTTCTAGATAGCTTAAGTGAATATTTCTGAACACCAGTTGGGTGTGGGGCCACTTAGGAGGTCATGCTACAGTCATATCATTTACTGGGAAATTCTCATTCAGGTTCCAGTCTTTTTCTGAGGTATTTATATAGACACAGCAGATAATTAATACTGCATGAATTTTTCCAGTATAGCCAACCGGTGACTTTTGTTGAGCCTCAAGGTTTCAAAGTAAATATAATTACTGTATATAATTCTATACTGTTTGACCAGTCTCTTAGTTCTATTTAACAGACCATTTAGTTAAGCAGCTATATTTCATTTATGAATTGGCATTGCAGATAAGGTTGGAATCTAATATAGGTGGGCTATAATTCTTTTCCTTTTGAACTATTTTTTTCTCTCTAATTTGTCATTTTATTAAAAACAAATTATAGCAGAACTAGTTCAATTGCCAAAATACACTGTACTTTCAGCCTGATTATTTGCATAAAGTGCAGCAAGAATAATTGTTAGCCACTTAGGTCTTTCTTTCCTTTAAAATTGACTTTGCTGGAACCTTTTATAAGGAATCTCAGGTTAGACTTGAAAGCCCTTCCATGAGCCTGTGTTTTATCTGTGCCATTAGATGCCTATATGCATTGGGTAAGTTCCTCTTTTCTTGAGGTTCCAAAGCAAATTGGGATTTCTGGACCTGTCAGAAAGTGACCTCTGTTACTTGCCACAGATCTGGAAATGTTATTGATCGGTATCTGGCCAGTTTTTCTAAAGGGCTTTCTTACTGGCTTTATAAAATCAACCTTAATTCCTTAATGCAGTCTGAAGACCTCTGAAAATGGTATTCCAGTCAAAGCCTTGGTAAAATAACCAGTGCTTTCATCATGTCCTATAGAACAAAACAGATTCTTAGGAACTTATGCAAGTAACTATATTTTCAGAAATTAATAATACAAATGGTTTTCAAATTCTGGAGAAATCAAGGAGAGAGAAAAATAAATGCTTCAAGTTCTGCCTATAAATACATACATTGCTGAAAGCTACAAATAGTCCAAGAGACAGAAAATGTTTTTCTTGACTTTGGGAAAACAGAACACAGAAAGAATCACCAATAAAAAGCCATAACAGATCAACTCAGTTCTATGTAACTGATTTCTGTTCCATTTGAAGTTAGGTTAGCAATACTCATGGACATGCTAACTTTCTAATTAAAGTCCTAGAAGTTTGTTTTTAGCCCGATGGTATTTAATTTTCAAAGACATCAGAAATTTGACTCTGAGAGAATTCACCAGCCTTTCCTAATATTTCCCTGAAAAGAACAAACTTTGGTCTCAGCCTGTTACAAAAAACATTTTCTGAAATGAATTGAAATTATCATTGACAATATACATTGAAACAGACCAATATTTTATAACATTGGAATATATATGTAAACATAATTCATACAAAATTAATTACCATTTTATATTTGACAATATTTCTTATATATTTTTAATATATTAAATAAGCCTAATATGTCTTTCGCACTTTCAGTGGTCTTAATATTTTAAAAAGACCAAATTAAGAGTTTTGAGTTTAGAAGGTCTGTCAAATATCAAAAGCTTAAAACATTTGTTTAAATAAGATTACAAACCAAAAGATTCTAAAAGCAATACTGGATAGTCCACTGGATCACATGAAAATTTCATCACAAATTTTCTTTTATGAGCTTTTTAAATACTGTGCAGACAATTTATAAACATTCTAAATCTTCTGTATTGCCCTGCCTATCATTTTCTTAAATAGCCATTCTGTTTCAGGACAAATTTTTACTATACAAGATTCTTTTCTTACACAATGCCATTTTCTTTTCTGCCTAATTTCTCTTACTCTTAAAAAATCACTTTTCACAAAATAGGATCACAGTTTACTATGAAGTTCATTATTCACTTGGTCAAACTGATAATTAGAAGGTTTAACAGGTAAGAATCTTATTCCTTGACAAAGACTTTATTTCCTAAACAATTTAAACTATCAAATTATTACATTTTACAAATGAAAGACATTTTATGAAATATAACATTGACACAGAATTTTTTTTCACTCAGGCCTAGATAGGGATCCCCCATTTTTCAGGCTCAGGTGAGCTCAAAAATCAAACTCCCATCTCTAGGCCCAAACAGGCTTTACCTTGCAGGCTATACTCTCTGAACTCCAGCAAAATCATGAACAGGGAGCACATGCCTTAATTTCCTTCCTATGACAAAAACCATAAAGACCTAATAATCTTGCCCAGGGGAGGGACTGCATTCATTTATTTGTTGAAACACTCATTCAGTTTGTAAAGATGCTTTTCCATCTATCAAGTTCTAGTCAAAATTTCTTTTAGAGCCAATATTAATCCTAGACAAAGGACCCATGTAGGAGACCTCTGACTTGGGCCTCCTCCCCCTGCCAGAAGCTCTGGCATTTTTCACTCTCTCTGCATGCCCCTCCATTCAACAAAATCCCATTTTATCACTGATTTATGGCCCATGGGATTACTCTAAAGTCCTGAGACCAAAAACTCACTAAAGAAGGAAACTCCAGTAATAAAACCATAACATAGGTATTCTTTTTGATGTCTTTTCATTGTTCCCTTAAGTCTCACATGGCCACATGGCAAAGATGGCCACCAACAACCTGCATCAAACAGAAAACAGAAAACCTGGAACATCCAGTTTCTCTTAGAATAGCAAGTGGACAAAGTTGGAACAGGGAAGAAAGTTGTCATGTGGACTAGACTGTGCCCTGCACTTATTGGCCTAAGTAGGGGAATGTGCTCTTAGGCCTCACACAAATTAGAGGTTTGAAATCAAGAACACAGGTTCATAGTCAAAGCTAGTAAACCTGGAAATATTACAGAGGTGGAAGTTCTATAATTTTTGAACATTAAAACTTTAGTAACAGGTTTAAAACCAACTTTCTCTTAAAGAATACTATAATCACCTGAACATCAGGGCACTTAAGTTATTTTTGTTTTAAGCTCTCAATCTTTCCAGAGACACAATTGCAGCAGTCTCCTGTAAGCCCTTTTTCAAAATGCTTCAACACAGTTCTTCTTGGGGGGTGGGGGGGGCTTCTCCTGTGTGCTCCTCATCTACTTCCCTCAGATAAATTACAAACACTTTACAGACAGGGGCCAGTCCCCCAGTTGTTTTGCCCTGTGAAAAAGGTGGGGGGCAATACCTTGCCTATTATTACCTGTTTCAGTCAGTTTTCAAGTACTTATATGGACACAATTCTAACTCATTTTCTAACCTGGGCAGCCTTGATTTCTTACTTCAACTGCCACTTAGCCATAGGAGGTGGACCAAAACTCCCCTAGACCCTGTGTGGAGAAGTAAGGAACTCTACCCTCAGTATCTAGTCTCAGTCCCACCACACTCACACTCTTTCCTATACCTCTCTTCAGTTTTGCCAGTGATCTAACACCCAGGGGTTGACTAAACCCCTGCTTCCACTCAAATAATGGAAACCCTGCATCAATTTTACATTGACTTAGAGATCTCCCAGTGCAGGTGCCAGTTCCTGCATGCCAGTCAGCAACTACCAGGTGCATCTGAGCCTGTTCTCCCCTTGGGTGGTCTTGCTTTATTGTACCAATGCACATGTGCGAAGCCAGGGAGGGGGTTACAGACTAAAGTTAACTACTGATCAATGTTGGGGGAGTGGTCCAGGTGACCTGGCTTCTCAGTGACCACTTGGTGGACTACAGTCATGAGAGCCAGGTCAAGGGCATAGGTGGAAGGCCACCTTACATTAAAACTGGGCCATTCAAATTTGCAGAGGACTTGGAGGCGGTTCTTAGAAAACCAGACTCCATAGTGGTCAGAGAAGCCAGCAGTGAAGTTCTTTAGTGTGCACTAGAGGGGTAAGAGGGGTTTACTTTATTGAGTTCCCATGATTGTGAACCCAACCAAAAAGAATAGATAATAACAGGCATACTGATACAATGATGACTAACAAATGCATGAACAAAGAACAAATTGAATGCATGTCTGAGGCTGAGGCTCCCCACTGGTGACTCAGTGTTTCCAGTAACCTGGGGCAAGCCTACCCTGCACCAGGAAGCCCTCAGGAGCCCCTATGTCTCCTCCTTGGGTGGCCCTCAGGAGTCCCTATGCCTCCTTCTTGGGCCTCTGTCATCTTCCCTATGCCCTAACCTGGTTCCAGGGGCACTCATGAGCATCCTGATGGCATTGGTGTCCCAGTGACTATTTTGTGGTCTGTTCCTGGGAACATAACATCACTTTCTGAACACAAACAAACTACACTTAGAAAAAGAACACTTACCCTTGAGAGGGAGTTTTGGACCCAAGATTTTGGTGGAGTATATCAAAGTTCCTCTGGAGCCTTCAGGAATTCAATAAATTATGGGGCCCTGGAATGTCTCAGGGGGCACCTCCCCTCTAATTTCTTCCCTCTCCAGGGTGCCATGCAGGGAGGCCAACCCTTTGGCTGGAGAGATCTCCCTGAGGCCTCCAAATGTTCTACCCAATGTGAGTGGAATTACAGAGAGTACAAATTGGGGTCCGTGTGGCCTTTCACAAAGGTGTCAAACTCCTTACTTTAGCTTAAGCTAGGTCAGTCTGCTTGATTATTGAGGAGAACTATATCCCCCCCAAAATGGATCATTTTTCTGGTGGCAGACTCTGCCTCTTTTCCACATTGGCTTATGATTCCCTACCTGTTTTCTTCCTCAAGACACACATTTTCAGTGTTGTTATTAAGAAGTGTATGGGGAGGCTGTGATAATAGTTTAGTCTAAGCAGCTCTGGATTAAGCACCAGTTACTCTTCATGGTGATGGTAGCCTGAAAGCATTAATTGAGACCTTCTGCAGGCTTGCTTCTTCTGTGTTTCTGTCTACCCCAACCCCCTCCTGCATTGTTCGGTGTGTTTTTGGATAAGGGTTAATTTCCCATGAATTCAATATATAGCAGGGAGGTGGGAGAACAAAAATCAAGGAATGTAAGTTGCTATGTTATCTGTGAAGACACTTTCAGTCTATGGAGGTACAGGCAGAGTGGAAGAGCTTGTTGTTTTACAATAGGATTAAGATCCTGATACACTGGTTTCCTTATCACTGTTACTAAGGAGCTCTGTTCCAGGATTTGGTCACTAAACTCCTTTGGACCTATGTTGTGAAAGAAAGGCTTTGGATTATTTGACCTTTAGGTTTTTTATATATGGGAAAACTGATTCGATATCCGTGTTTCACAATCCTGATTTATAGTCATCATATCTTAGAACACCCAAACTGAGACTACTTTAAAGGCCATAGGAGGCCCTTGTCACTCTATTGCCTACCCTCTACACCCACAAAGGTGTCCAACCTTTTGGCTTCTCTGTGCCACATTGGAAGAAGAGTTCTGTGTTTTGCAACCACATAGGTGAACTTCCTGCATCAACCCCTCTCACTTTGTCTTTCTGTGTCCCCTGGGAGGAGTGTCCCTACTGCTGTTGAAGGCCAAGCTGTCCCCTGTTAGCAGTGGCTGCCAGGGACCAGTTTTCATGGAATATAATTTTTCCATGGATCAGAGTGGGGGAGATGGTTTTGGGATGATTCAAATACATTACCTTAAATATTGTGCACTTTATTTCTATTATTATTACATTGTAATATATAGTGAAATAATTATCTGAATCAACATAATGCAGAATAAGTGGGAGCCCTGAGCTTGTTTTCCTGCAATTAGACAGTACTGTATACAACAAGTACAGGGGCAGATGACGTGTGTTGTTTATATCCTCAGCTCTACCTCAGATCATCAGGCATTAGATTCTCAGAAGCATGTGATATAGACCTCTCACATGCATAGTGTATAGTAGAGTTATCACTTAGGAATCTAATGCTGCTGTTGATCTGACAAGAGGTAGAGCTCAGGTGGTGATGAGGGGGGTGGCTGTAAGCACAGATGAAGTGTCCCTTGCTCACCCACCACTCCCCTTCTGTTGTGCAGGTTCCTAACCAGCCACCCATCAGTGCTAGTCTGTGGCCCAATGGTTGGGGACTGCAGATTTAGAGTACAGCCTCTAGCTCTTGTAAGGTCTTTGCCTCTTCAGGACACACTTCTGTACCATTTCCCCCCATGTCTACTGGCTCATATGATTGAGTTCGAAGTACTCTCATCTTAATAGCATCTTCTGATGCCACATCTTCTTCCTGCTGCCACCTTATTCCTATTCCTTTCACAGCAAAAGGTTATTTGAGAGTTGGCCACATTTCCTGTTTCCTATTCCTTCCCTCCTCAACCTCCTCAGTCTCCTCCAGCTAGGCTTCTATTTCCACAAAGCCAATGAAACTGGTCTTGTCCTCAGCAACCTCCATGTGACAAGTCTAAGGGCCCTTTCATTTCTTCACCTTAGTGACTTCTTAGCAGCTTTGACTTCAGTCCTTTCTGAATACCACCTACCTTCACCCCTGTGATGTATGTCTGGGCCATTCCTCCTTATCCACCTGTCCTGTCCTTCCAGAAGTGAGAGCCTCTGGGGTCTGCTGGAGCCCTTCTTACATCTCTTCTGCTCTCTTGCTAGGTGATCTCTCCCAGACCATAGTGTAAGAACATCTGAATGATGATGAATTATGTGTGTGTGCTTTTGACCCAGTCTTCTTCTCTTATATCACACAGACTGCATGGTGCCTCAACTTGAATGTTTTCTAGGAATCTCAATTGTTTTTCTTCCCAAACATCCTTTTCTCTATGTCCTGACATAGTTTCTCAAACCAACATGCTAGGCTAATCAGGACTGAATTTTCCCTTTCTCTTAGTGACCCCGTTGAATCCAAGTCATTTGGGTTAATCTCCTGAAGGTATTGCAAATTCTTTTATTAAACTATCTCTATCCTCATCTCTCTACTCAGGGTTATTGCCATATCCCACCTAACTATTGTACAGCATCCTATCTGTGCTTTTGTTTATATTTCATTTTCCACACAACAATCAAAGGGATTAAAAAAACTAAGTCAGCTTATATCACTCTGCTGCTTAAAACTCCTGACTATCTCTCTTTTCGCTTTGAATGATATTCTTGGTCTTTTTGCCAAGACCAACAGTAACCTGTGTCCTCTGGCTCCCTTCTACCTTTCAACTGGTCCTCATCACTCTCCTGGCTCACTGGGTCTTCCTTTTATATCTCTTGGCCTTTGTACTTGCATATCCGTCTCCCTGACATGCCCTTTCCTGTATTTTTTGCATGGCTGCCTACTAATCAGTCACATTTCAGCCTAAATGTCAGCTCTGCAGAGAACCCTGCCCTAATCACCTTCCCCGAACCCACCTTTCTCCAGACCCATTCTTGTTCATCATGCATCCCATTAATTTTCTTCCTGGTGTGTATCACCTTCCCTAATTATCTACTTTTACCTATTTATACTTGTTTATTAGTTTATTCCTCACTAATTTCCCTGAGGTCAGAGTCTTTTTCGTGCTTATTACTCTATCCTTTCATTCCCAGAACAGAAATATATTTTTGAATAAAATTAACAAGTGAAGTGTAAAGGAAGTTATTTTAGGCACATAAAGAAAATAATAATAATGACATTAACAATAACTAACACTGAAGTGAGCAGGAGTTCCACTTTCTAGCCAAGGAAACTATGGTTACTGAATTTCCAAAGGACCTACAGCCAGAGGAGACAGGTTTGGACATATCCTTTTAGCCTTATTAAAACAAACAAACAAACAAACAAAAAACCAAAAAAGACAGATCCTTTTAGCATTATTAATACTGGCCCTTTTCCATGATGGGTAGAATAGCAAAGAAAATAACCCAGCTCTGTCTCTTACCTAATGTGGGTGCTTGGAAAAGTGACTTTATTTCTCTGAGCCTCAGTTTCTCAGCAATAAAAAGTGAACAATAATAGTGGCCTGGGAAGGTGTTAGAAGAATATAATAAAATAAATAGCTCTGGCACTGTGTGAAGTGAAGGGGTGTGTTGATAAGGTACCTCGCACAGACTCTGGTGCACTGTCATTAGTATTAATAACTCTGGATTTTGGCTTCTGTCTGACTGGAAGGCAAGAAGGATATCTTTTTTTATGTATGAGATCCACTGAAAATGCACAGTGAATCCCAGGGCTGGCTGACAACCAGGTGTCATTCTGCCACTTCCTCCCTTCTAGGACCTTTTGCTGGTCTCTCCCCCTGGATCCCCTGCCCTGAGGTTTGCAGACCCTCAGGTCTGCCTCATGCAGTCCCCTTGTCTAAACATAGCTTCCTCAGGGCTCCCACAGCTGGCTGTCAAACTGGAAAGAAGCCTGATAAATTAATCCCATCTGGGGGTAAAATGGTGGATGGTGTTTGAATGTGCTACCACTTGACATTTCAACAGAGATCTTGTGGCAAGGCCAGATTTGAAAACTTAGGGTCTTCTCTCCTAGTGGAAATCCCAACCACTGGCAAGTTGGGAGTGAGGAAGGGAGTAGGGATATTTGGGGAACAAGCAGCCTTCCTAAAACCTGTAAATCATCCATTTAACAGGTGGTTGCTGTCTCAGCTTTTGCGTTAAGACAGGCTGGGCACATTCACAAAGGGTGCTCAGAAAGTAATTTACTGATGATTAGGATATGGCCACTAAGTGATGGAAAGCATCATCTAGGTAGCCATCTGTTCTTCATTTGGTCCAGGGGAGCTGAAGTCAGGGCATCTACACAATTACAGGTAAAGGCCCAATGCAGCTGTTTACTAGTAGAAGCCAGTTGACCCTGAGTGCTCTCAATCACTCAGGACTCAATTGCATGCTGCATTCTCCAGCAAGAGAAAACCAAGAAAAGTTCCTATGATTTTCTATGGCAAATTGAATAAAAGAGGAAATGTACTGGATATATCTTAAGGTCATGCCTGACTGTATGTATAAAACTTTTCATTTTGTAATAATTTTATATTTATGGAAAAATTTCAAAGATGCTGCAGAGAGTTCCTGTATATTCTTCACCCAGATTCTCTTAATATTATACTCTGGATGT
Source organism: Galago senegalensis (assembly GCA_963575145.1). Taxonomy (NCBI): domain Eukaryota; kingdom Metazoa; phylum Chordata; class Mammalia; order Primates; family Galagidae; genus Galago; species Galago senegalensis. The sequence continues at coordinate 16,559 of CAUYTI010163458.1, forward strand.
TTAAAGCCGTAACTTTTTGTCTCTAAGAAGAAGATCCTTTAGGTATCAAATATTTTTCGAGAACCCACTGTGTGCTAGGCACCTGTGCTAACACTAGGGCTAGAACAATGGATGAGACAGACCTGGCCCCTTCTTTCATGAGTCTTACAGTCTGATTTACTGATTTCCCAGAGGTGGTCCCTGGATCACCAGCATCACCTTGGAATTTGCTAAGGGATACAAAGTCTCGGAACCCACTCCAGAACTGAACCAGAGACTCCAGGAATGGGGCCCAGCTATTTGTATGTTTATTCACTTATTTTTATGTTTTTTCAGCTCTTTGTATGTTAATAAGCCCTTCAGGTGATTCTGATGCATGGTTGGGTTTGAGGACTAAGGGTCTAGTGGGGGAAAAACAAATATTAAATGGCTAAATATATATGTGATGTGATTTCATCACAGAAGACAGAACTATGGTGACACAATCTCTCCCCACCCCAGAATGCAGAGTTGTGAGAAGCTCACCTAGTCTGAAGTCAGAAACAGCCCAGCTAAGGAAGAGATATTTAACCCCTTTATGTTGGAGGTTGAAATTTTTGGACTTTTTGTATGACCGTTTGACAAGCTCCAGCATACCAGTATCTGCATTAGTGATTAACTCTGTATACCACATGTAGCCTCAGGAGGCAGACATGTAAAAACTCAGACTTGGGCAATGACCTTGAGCAGTAGGATATAAATAACTCCTTTGTTACTACCATTCCAATAATGCAACATGAGGCATAAGTGGGTTTTAAGCTTCTGTAGGAAAGCTGATGAGAAGTTGACCAGGTGGAGGGGAGGAAGTGTGTCCTAGGTCAAGGTAGTCATCTAGAACCAGGTAAGAAAGATTTGACATAAAGATCTTGTCTCTGGCCACAATAAAACTGTGAGTCAGAAAATATTACTTTTGGGAATGCAAACCAATACAGTCTTTGTGAAAGGAAGTATGGGCAATCCTCAAAGAACTTAAATTCAACCTCCCAATGTACTAAATTCTAATATGAAGCCAGTAGACAATACTATATACTTTTGTAAGAGAAAAACTCAAAACTCAAATCAATTAAGGTGGAGGGCAGGGGAATGAGGGGTGGAGAAAGGGAGATGGGGAGTCATGGTTTATGTCACACTTCTTAGGGGTGGGACACAATTATAAAAGGGACTTTACCTAACGAATGCAATCAATGTAACCTAATTCTTTGTGCCCTCAATGAACCCTAAACAATTAAAATATAATTTATTTTTTTCCTCAAAACTCTGGGCTGGACTCCCAAGGAATAAGGGAGGACTTCTGTTGTGTAGACACTAAAAGTATCACCAACTTACAATGGTTTATTACTTGAAAATAAAAAATAATTACATTGTTTTAAAAAAGTACATTAGTTTTGGGTAGAATCCAGCTTAATCAGAAAATCTAATTATCTCTTGGCACTTTCTAAATATTTCAGTTCATGAAGATTCTAAAACCAATCTATATTGCACTTAGAGAATCCTGTGATTAAAAAGGAAAAGCTTTGAAGTAAGAGCTGAGAGATCCTTTCTTTTCCTGACTGTGCTCCCATTGGATTCATCAGCCTATGGAGATAATTCAGTGTTGGTGCCTCATTGTCCTTATGTAGGAAATGAGATGTTGAACCTTTCAGTCATTTTCTTTTGGACTTCACGATCCAGAATTAGCTATAAATGCCATTGCATTGCTGTTTACTTTTTAAAAATACATTTATATTCATTTAGTTTAATAGCTAATTCTGAACATTGCCTACTGGTACGAGAGAGTTCCTGTTCTTTTCTCTGAAATTACTGCCATAAGTTTATCCCACACGGATATATTATTTGCTCTAATGATCTGGTAATTATCAGGTAATGAAATGGGCAATTGTAAGTATATTATTAAGAGCAGTTGCTATGTAGAATATTTTTGTCATGCAATTAGAAATGTTACTTATATTTCAGTAATGTATAAGAAGTTCCATGCTGAGGAGAATGAAAATAGAGCAATATCCTTCCATCTTCTAGTGAAATCAGTCTTCAACTTATATATAAAAGGCCTGGCGAGCATAATTCCGTGGGTTGGAGTTTAAAGCCATGCTGCATCTTTGAGTATGCAGTGTGCCCAGTTATCAGTAATTAGAGCTCTTCCCTCCAGGTGACTTGAGGATGTTCCCAAAGTGGATTAGGCATTTCCAAGCTGATCACCCTGACTTATGGTCAGTTTAGAGTTTAATCCTTCATAGGAAGAGGTTTTATACCCAGTCAGGCACATGATAGGTCCATTAGGGTTTTAATCAAATTGTGCTCAGACCACTTCTGCTGCACCTGTAGCTGTTTCACGGATGTCAGAATGTGACTCATTATAGTCATGCATCTGCACAATGAAGGACTTTGTGCCGAATGCAGAGATTCACAGAGATTACCTCTGGGTTCTAACCTTTGATTTTTGGTAGCCTCTAAACTGGTACTTCCTTTTAACATGACATGTTGGCTTGGTGCTATAGTACAGTGGTTATAGTGCCAGCCACATACACCCAGGCTGGCACGTTCTAACCCAGCCTGGGCCAGTTAAACAACAATGACAACTGCAATAAAAAAATAGCCAGACATTGTGGTGGGTGCCTGCAGTCCCAGCTACTTGGGAGGCTGAGGCAAGAGAATCACTTATGCCCAAGAGTTTGAAGTTGCTATGAGCTGTGACCAAGGAACTCTACCAAGGGCAACAAAGTGAGACTCTGTTTAAAAAAAAAAAAAATGACATGTTTTAGAAATTTTCTTTTTATTGTTGGGGATTCATTGAGGTACAAGAAACCAGGTTACACTGATTGTATTTGTTAGGTAAAGTCCCTCTTACAATTGTGCCTTGCCCCCAAAAGGTATGTCACACACCGAGATCACTCCCTCCTCCTTCCTTCCCACTCTCTGCTCTTCCTTTTTCCCACCCCACCCTCCTTCTCACGCTTTCTGCGCTCCCCATCCCCACCCTACACCCAGTCCATAATTGTACTCATATCAAAATTGAATACATGGGATTCATGCTTCTCCATTCTGTGATGCTTTACTAAGAATAATGTGCTCCACTTCCATCCAGGTTAGTAAAAAGGATGTAAAGTTTCCATAATTTTTAATGGTTGAATAGTATCCCATGGTATACATATACCACAGCTTGTTAATCCATTTCTGGGTTGGTGGGCATTTAGGTTGTTTCCACATTTTGGTGATTATAAATTGAGCTTTGATGAACAGTCTGGTGCAAGTGTCTTTATGGTAGAAGGATTTTTTTCCTTCTGGGCAGATGCCCAGTAATGGGATTGCAGGATCAAATGGGAGGTCTAGCTTGAGTTCTTTCAGGATTCTCCATACTTCCTTCCAAAAAAGTAGTATTAGTTTGTAGTCTCACCAGCAATGTAAAAGCGTTGCTTTCTCTCCACATCCACACCAGCATTTTCAGTTTTGAGATTTTGTGATGTGGGTCATTCTCTCTGAGGTTAGATGATATATCAGGGTGGTTTTGATTTTCATTTCTCTAATAATTAGGGACACTGAGCATTTTTTTGTATGTTTGCTAACCATTCGTCTGTCTTCTTTAGAGAAGGTTCTATTCATGTCTCTTGCCCATTGATATATGGGATTGTTGGCTTTTTTCATGTGGATTAATTTGAGTTCTCTATAGATCCTAGTCCTTAAGCTTTTGTCTAATTAAATATATGAAAATATCCTTTCCCACTGTGTAGGCTATCTATTTGCTTTGGTTGTTGTCTCCTTAAACAGAAGCTTTTCAGTTTAAGTCCCATTTGTTTATTTTTGTTGTTTGTTACAGTTGCCATGGAAGTGTTCTTCATAAAGTCTTCCCCCAGGCCAATATCTTCCAGTGTTTCTTCTATGCTTTCTTTGAGGATTTTTATCATTTCATGCCTTAAATTTAGGTCGTTTATCCATCTTGAATCAATTTTTGTGAGTGGAGAAAGATGCAGGTCCAGTTTTAGTCTTCTACATGGGGATATTCAGTTCTCCCAGCACCATTTACTGAATGGGAATGCTTTCCCCCCCAGTATATGTTCTTATTTGGTTTATCAAAGATTAGATGGCTATAAGGTGTTAGTTTCATTTCCTGGTTTTCTATTCCATTCCAATTGTCTGAATCTCTATTTTTGTGCCAGTACCATGCTGTTTTGACCACTATGGCCTTGTAGTACAGCCTAGAATCTGGTATGCTGAGGCGCCTGGCTTTGTTTTTATTACTAAGAACTGCATTAGACAAATGAGAGGTTACTGGGTAGTCTTCCTACTTGGAAACAGTCATGTTCTTCTCAGTTGTTTCTTAGCCACACTGACAATTTTCTTATGTGCCTTACTTTCTGTCTCAACATGTGTAATTTACCATTCTTGACTGTAAGTAAACTCTTTGAAGACAGGATTTATACATGATTCCTCTTGGTGTGTTGTCATTAGCTAGCACCTGAGATTGCTAACCTGAGGCAGGCACATGATATTTCACCAGTTCCTTCCCATGCCGCTATGACAGCCCTGTGCCACATGCCCAGTAATAACACTGTGGCCTTGTCTATGAAGACCGAGTTATTTGTCCTATTTTATAGATGAGGAAATAGGTGTGGAGGGGTTCAAAAAGTGCCTTTAGGACACTGAGCTAATTAGTGCTGGAACTAGCATTCATACCCATTTCTCTCCAAATTGAGAGTCTATGCTGCAAATGGTTAAATTCTCTCACACTAGCATAGGTCCTCTAATACCACTTGAACTCAAGAAACAATTGTAAAATGCATGAATGATTCTTTATCTAGGTTCCATGATCAGTTGTTATATGTTGAGGAAGGTGAAAATGCATCAGGGTGGTAAGTGGTGTGTAACTGGGAAGTTGTAGACAGTAAGAGGACCTGTGAGAGATATTTTTGAGATAAAGAAATAAATTCCTAGTTACCTCAATAAACCATAGAAACTACTATATTCTTACATGTTATTTTAGCCATGCTCAAAGCCAGCCATATTTTGCAGGAGCAATATTGTTCTTGAGCTTGTTGGTTTTCCATACTGCATGGTTGATACTATCATTACTTCAGGTCTAATATTGGATTTCCTAATTGTTAGCTGGTTCTGATACAACTATTTCTTTGCCCAAGGCAGTCTTCATAGGTTAGGAGTTCAGTTCTAGGTAGTAAAATTGCTAAGAGGGGAAGTCATGTATTAACCCATTCTATTTCTTTACGTATTGCTCTATCTCATTTCATTTCACAAACATCTCTTGAGTACTATGTGCCAAGCACAGTGTTAGGTGTTAAAGACATGATGAGAATATGTCTCTGCCTTACCTGCCTTGGTGTCTGTTGGGGATATCAGTAATAGAACCTGCAATTACAATGTAGGTAGGTAAGCCAAATGAATGGGGTACCGCAGAGAAGGTGGAGACTCTGACTGCTCTGAGGGAGGGGCTTGACTTGTAAATCAGGGAAGGTTACTTGAAAGCATGACTTCTTAGCTGAGACATGAGAGATGAAGGGGAATGAGCCAGGAAAAGGGCATTTTAGTAATAGAAGGCAAGTTAAAGACAGACACAAACTCTTTATTTTTCTGCTTTCCTAAACTTTCTTAAAAGATTCTCAGAAGCTTTCAAATGCTGAAATCTTCAAATGTACTCAACCGAGATTTGTGTCTATGTAGGTGGGTAGTGCAGAATGGCAGCATTTGTTATTGTGGTGGGGTGGCCTGATATTCAGAGCTCAGTAAGGTGTGTGCTATGATTTGAATGATGGTTTCCTCTCAAATCTAATCTCCATTGCAACAATATTGAGAAGTATGCCCTTTTAGAGGAGATTAAGACTTGAGGGATCAGCTCACGAATGGGATTAGCACTGTTATTAAAGGGCTTGAGGTTAAAGGAGCATGCTCTTGCCTTTCCCATCCCCTCTACCATGTGAGGACATAGTATTTCTGCCCTTTGGAGGATACTGCAATAGATGCCATCATGGAAGCAGAGAATGGGCCTTCACCATACCTTAATTGTTGGCATCTTGATCTTGGATTTCCCATCCCCTAGGACCTTTAGAAAATAAATTTTTGCTCTTTATGGATTACCCAGTCTTGTGTTTTGTTATAGCAACACAAATGGATTAAGATAGTATGGGAAGAGAGAAGACTAGAGAATTTAGAGATTTCTAAATCCCGTTGCCTTTATAATGGACACCCCCAAACCTAATACCCAGAAAATGGTTTTCCTGGTCAAATTTTCATTTACAGAGTTAAAGAGAACTCTTTACCTTCCCCACTTAGCTCTGTCGATTTACTTGGAATATAGTTGGCCTCATGCCTCATTCCCAAGGAGAATTCTGCAAAGAGTCCTTTAAATAGATAACTTTGTTTTGGGACCAAAATTCTTTTTTTTTTTTTTACTTAAACATTAATTTTTATTTCAACTTGTTAATATGTTGTTTGGGGTACAGGATACTGCATCCTCATTTAAAAGTGAATTATGTTGAATTATGTTTGTAATTTCCCCTTTTTTTTT
>CAUYTI010163460.1:0-35973 GCA_963575145.1 Galago senegalensis
CCCTAACGACAACACTAATGAAATAGAAAACAAAGTTACCCCTGAAACAAGTTCTTGCTCTTAGAAATGATTAACAAAATTAGAGTGTCCTTTGGAAAGATTAATTTGAAAGAAAAAAAATAGAGAAGTCATTAACAAATAATCGAGGATTTTAAAATATGAAAGAGGGAATTTTTAGTTTTTTTTTTAATTGAAAGAGAAAATGATGACCAATTTTATAAGTACACTTAAAAACCCAGGGGAAAAAATTTAATTTCTAAAAAAAAAAAAACCAAAAAACAAAACTAAAACCAACACAAGAAACAGGAAATATGGAACAAAACCCACAACATCATACCTACTTTTATGAATTGAATCTCTCAAGAAATGTGTTAGATAAAAAAATTCTACCCCTGAAAACTCTCAAGCAACTAATTTTTTAGGCGACTTCCATGATTTCTACCTAAGACTTAGATCATTTCAATTTATAGACTTTTTCAAGAGATTTTATTTTATGAGGCATATGGATTGTGGATTTACGTATATTGAACCAACTACTTTGTCACCGTACCTTTCCTCTATGCCAGCCCTTAGCAATCATAGATCCCTTTTCTGGCTACTGTTTGGTCTCTATGGAAATTGCACGTAAAAGAACTCATACAGCATGTTGTCCTTTGAGCCTACTTCTTTCACTCAGCCTATTGCATTTGTAACTCATCCACATTTGTGTGTATTGACAGTTTCTTCCTTTTTATTGTTTATTTGTATCCCAGTCTATGGACCTACCACAGTGGAAAAATTAAATGCTAAAACAAATGATGAAAGTTATGACCAGCCAATTTATAGAGAAAGAGAAGCATCTAAAAAGTTCTGTGTCCCTTCCTCTCTCCCTCCCCTTCCCTCCTTCATCCTAGGCTATAGTTGAATTTCATTTTTCATATGCAAGTGTGAGTGATTATAAATCAGTGGGTCGATAGAGGGAGGGTTGGTAGGGGGACCACATCTATGGAGCATATTGCAAGTACAGGTTGGATCTATCAGATATACAGCATAAATGTCTTAATCCTGTAATAGGGTAAAAGTAGTGAAGGCTATGTTGTTTAATAGGGTGTAAACATTCAAATTTGTACAAATAATCATCACATTGAATCATATAATGGCATAAATGTATTTATGATCTATGTACGAAAGACTTAATAAAAAAATAAAATAAAATGAAATTCTGTGGCTTTTTGAACTTTGCAAAAATGAATTTATACAAGGTATTCTTGGGCTTCTAATTTGGTCAGAATGGAAATTATAGGTTTCATATTTGTTTTGAGCTTGTAGAACTTTACATGGGTAAAAGATTTTTCAAGAGCTGATGTCTCCTGGGTAAAAACCTTTTCCATTCTAGTCCTGATCCGATCATGCTCCCTGACAGTGAGCAGAGCATCCATTTGCCCATCATAGCGACTCGTCACACCACTCTCCACACCCACCCACAAATCCCAAAAGATAAAAAGTGGCCAATGGTCCAGTATCAAAAACAGGGGGAAAAAAACCAAACAAAATACAGACCTTTACTATCACTAGTTTGTCTTTCCTATCTGTAAACTTTGAAGTGGCTGCTATTTCTCTTCTTGGTTATTCACAAACATGTTATAAGAAGTCACATGAACATTAGCTTAAGAAGTCTGAAAAGAAAACTCGAAAACCAGATTGTGTGAACATATTTACTACTGTTAGTTACTTAGAAAGAAAATGTTTATCATTCCTTCATCCAATCACTTTAATCTTCATGATGAGATAAAAGAATGCTAGTGTTAAACTCTCAAAGAAAATCTACTTTAATGAATCCACTATCATCTGAGAAAGAGCAAAGCATAGCAGACTAGATGAGCCATCTTGAATAACAATAGCAATATTGAATAATTCTTTACCTCCACCTACAGAGATGGAAAGCTGGGGCATTTCGTGCCACTTTTGGACTAAGGTTGGGTTCTAAAATAAGAAAAACTAATATAATAACTCAGAATATGGAAAAGTAGGCAAAATTTTAATATATTAATAGCTTGACATATCCCTTTATGTGCTAGATTATATAAATTAAAAATTTCAGACCTTAAGAATGAATCAACAGAACAGAAGAAAACATATTTAAAACTGACTATAATGCTTAATTTCATATATTGTAGTCTTTGAGATGATATTCTATAGTCCAAATATATTTAACATAATTTAAATTTTTATTTCACACATTGGGGTTACACTGGTTTTCCTAATTGCTTATGTCATTTTGTTTGTTTGTTTGTTTGTGTTGAAACAGAGTCTCACCATGTTGCCCTTGGTATACTGCCATGGTGTCACAGCTCACAGCAACCTCAAATTCTTGGTGCTTAAGTGAGTCTCTTGTCTCAACCTCCCAAGAAGCTGGGTACAGGCACCCGCCACAACACCCAGCTATTTTCTGGCTGTAGTTGTTATTGCTGATTGGCGGGCCCAGGCTGGGTTCGAACCCGACGGCTCCAGTGATGCTCTAGCCACAGAGCTACAGGCACCGAGCTGTTTATGTCATTTGTTTACATCATTTATTCATATATGCATTCACTGAAGCATTCCTATGAAGTATTTTCATATTGATCTTATATTAATTTGTATAGAGGTGAGGTAGTTTAAAATATATATGTATATAAAATATCATATTAAATATATAAAAGAAGGCACAGCTTGTATATTAAAGGCAAATATAATTTAAAGGCAGATGATTGAATAAATGGAAAATAGACACAACATACTTGAAACTATTAAAACAATTTATTATTCAAAAAAAACTTACTCTTCAACTTATATTAATATGTGCATATGAATATACATTAAACTATATATTTATATATAAATTTTAATTTTATTTATTTTAAAAACAAATTTAATACACTCTTTACAGAAGATGCTAGTTTTATTCTGACATTGAAAAATTAATTAGTTGCAATGTGAGGCTGTTCAGCACGCCCCCTGGGTGAAGGTCTCAACTACAATTGGAACTTTACCTTAGTATTGAAAACAATGCACCCTAAACACTTGTACCCTCGTATTGATCTGAAATTTAAAAAGAATTAATTAGTTAGACTGCCTTTTTGTCAGTACCTAAAATTCAATCTGTTCATTCGTGGGTGGAACGTGTTATGATTTTAATATGTCATGCACTGACCAGCTGTTAATTTATATTAAGCCAGGTATATTTGTTCAAAAGAGCAAATTATTCAGAGAGCCATCAAAACAGTTCCTACTGGTTCCAATAAAATTCTATCCTAGTGCTTTCTGTTAATTGCCCTGACTTTATACACTTACAACAGATGTACTTCACGGCCGAAAGAAAAAATTAAAGCATTCTATTTTAATAGCAATTTTCAAACAACCAAAAAGGGCATAATAGAATTTAAAAGTAAGGTTGTATGAAATTTATATATTAGTCTTTGTGGGTCAGACATAGTATTTTACAGTATATTAGCAGAAATAAATACTTTCTAAAGCTTTTGATGAAAGAAAAGGAAGAGATATTTTTAAATTGGTAAGTGATCTGTAGCCCCATGTTTTAAACTGTGTTATCATCTCTTAGCTCATAGATTTGTTATTCTGTTAGTACCCCATGTTTATTCTAGCTACATATTTTGTCAAGGTTCTTGTTCTATGCTGGGGGGAAAGAGCACCTCCAGTGCAACCCAACGTTTTTATATTAGAGAGTGACTAATTATGGCCTTCTCTTCTTGTTCACACTTTTCACTAGGCAGATGAAATGTTTTGCAAATTTAGAACCCATGGGCCATCTGGCTTTTGTGTTCGTAATTCATGCACTGAAAGGCAAAGCAGTTACATAATTAAAAGGAACTACTTTGGAATCAGATAGGCTATGTGATTAAGAGCTAATTCCTTACCATCTCCAGGCTTCAGTTTTCTCATCTGTAAAATGAGGATAATAATACTTTCCTACAAACTTTGATGTGGATTAAATAAGTATAGACAGCCGTTAGCTTAAAGATACTACATATATTCTTATGACCTTGAACATAAACTTTTAATTGGCTAAGTTTTACCTACGTAGAAAGAAAATGTAATAATAATCAAAATCAGTCCTTATGAAAGAATTTTTGAGAGGGCTAATATTTTTATGAATTGATGATAATTATCATATAGGGACAATGAGAGGTATAAGTGCTATGAAACACAGAGAAAGGGATTTCCAATTTTATCCCAGAGTCAATAAGAAGCGTAAGGAAATATAGTGATGTTTCAACTAAAAAGAAAAAATGACTTGCAAAATGTACTTCACTGACCAAATATTCAGTAATGTAGGCACCAAAATGATAGAAAAGACTTGTATGCCCCAGATTTTAAACTATAGAAGCTGGAAATGGACAGAGCTCTCTATAAGAGTAAGACATTATGGGATTGTAGTTTACATATTACACTTTAAAAGAATGTTTCCATACAGTGAACTCTGGTCTTCTTATTCGGTGTGCTTGTTGTCCCAGGTCGCCCCTCAGATCTGGGCTCTACGTAAGTCAGTGTTTTGTCCATCCCCTCAGTCACAGAGCGCCCTTCCTCCTGGGTGATCATAGCAGTACTGCTGATGGTGAAGGCTGTCTTCTGACTGCCAAGCACCACCGCCTAACATGATCCTCATATATGGGGTCTGACAACTAACTTGGCCAACTTGCCACCACACGTGCTTGTGTTGGCAGCATTGTACAAACAAGGTTTCATAACCTTGGCACATCAGCGTCTCACAGCTGTGTCCATGCTGACGTGCAGCAGTGTCTTGCTGAGTGGTGTTATTGCATATTTTTGTGTGCCATATGACAACGGTTCCGAGGGTCCTTTCAGAAAAGGAGTTCCATAATTGGTTTGAAAGGTGGACTAGGGACTGGCCTTGCTGCATAGCTTCCCAAGGGGAGTACTTTAAAAGTGACCATAGTAATATTCATCAATGAGGTATGTAACACTTTTACCAGGATGAGTTTGAAAACTTAATTGACAAACGTCCTACTTTCCCAGGTGAGAAGTCTGCTTTAGACCGCATAAAACATAAAAAATGGACTGGAAAGTTCCTATGATTTGCTTAGTATTTGCAGCTATATTGACTGCTAGCTCTGTAGGCAAGCTAGCACTGTCTGATAGATAGGTAATGTGAATTACATATATAATCTCAAATTTTCTGGTAATCACATGTTTTAAAACTAAAAATATATATAAATATATGTTATATATTATATATAGTTTAAAATTAGCATATATCAACCTAATAGACTATTCAATTAATTTTGAAAGTATATATTTTAACACAACATATCTAAAATATTATTTCAATGTGTCATCATCATAAAACTTACTGAAAAGTTTCATTTTCGATTTCATCCTAGGCAAGAATTTTGTAGACCTATCACAGGTCAGCTCAGAGCAGAGACATTCAGGTGCCCAGCAGTCTCCCTTGGCTGGTGATTTCCATATTGGGTAGCACAGATAAAGGCTTGTAGCTGGATCTAGAAGAAACAAGCAGAGAATTCACCACAGTCAAGACTTGGGGAGAATGTGACTAATCTAATTTAAGCAAAAATTTGGTTACATGGAGAAAAATATCCTTATTCTAGAATTCATGATTGGTGCTGTTTTTTATTTTAAAACAACTTTCCACAATATAAGTACTGAGCAAGTGATATTTAATCTAACACATGACAGTTCACTTTTCTACATGTGAAAATGTGACCACCTAGAGATTCATAGCATAGGACTGAATATCATCAAACATCAAAGTGATTTTAAAGTTTTTTAAAAAAGAAAATCCGTATCTTAAACCAGAGAAGATTTAGAGAAACAGCTATATTTAAATATTGAAAAGAAAGTCAAGAGTGCTGGCTTAACCCTGTGCTCCTAGCATTTTGGGAGGCTGAGGCAGTTGGGTTGCTTGAGCTCAGGATTTCAAAACTAGCCTAAACAAGAGCGAGAGCCCATCTCTACAAAAAAATAGAAAAAACTAACCAGATGTGGTGGCAGGTTGCTGTGAGCTATGATGATGCCATAGCACTCTACCCACGGTGACAGAGTGAGACTCTGTCTAAATAAATAAATGAATGAATGAATGAATAAATAAATAAATAGATTCTCAGAGGATGCTCAACACAAATGCCCTTTGTTCAATCAAAACCTTAGCATTTTAATCTTATATTGAAAATTTTCTATTAATAACCCCTTTGCTAATGGCAGAATCTTGTGTCTTCTCAGAATGCACTTTCTATATTTCCATCCAGACTGAGAAAAGTCTAAAATAACCCATTCCCTCATTCTCTAATTGTGATTCTTGTATCTCAGTCTCATTCTGGAAAGAGTCCCCCAACTAAATGTTAGGAAGTCATTAAGAATTCATCTCCATTCAATCTTTGGATTTCTGCCAAGATTGCTAACACACTGTCAAACAGCTCTGAGCTGTTTGTACATCTGAGCTGAACTGAACAGATGTACTTACATGGAGTCTGTACTTCCTATTACAGATTCCGAGTTATCTGACTTCCTATCAGATTTAATTTTGTTGACTTCATTACTGAAAGCAATAAGAAAAAAATGCATAATTATATAGAAAAAATATCTAATCAAGTTAGCAATGTAGATATTTCATTTTTCAATAGTTATCCTGGCCATGATTTACAATTTTGTATCAGCTGATTATTGAATTTTTCAATAAAACTGTTTCTATCGCTTGTGAAATTAGTTGCCTCTGTGATTTTCTGAGTAAGCATCAAAAACATGGAGGTATTTAATATAGTAAATAAAACGATTTTGGTGGTTTTATTTTATATCTTTATCATTAATATGTATGACATAAGAGAAAAATGGACAAAGTTAATATGTTTGCATAATATCAATGATTTATATTAAGATATAAAAAGGTTTTTGTTTTTCGTTTCTTTTTTTTTGAGACAGAGTTTCACTATGTCTCCCTCGGTAGAGTGCCAAGGCATCATAGCTCACAGCAACCTGAAACTCTTAAGTTTAAGTAATTAGCCTCCCAAGCAGCTGGAACCACTGGTGCCCACCCCAATGCCTGAGCAATTTTTTTTGTTATTGTTGTGCTTGTCATTGTTGTTTAGCTGGCCCAGGCCGAGTTTGAACCTACCAGCCTTCAGCCTTGGTGTATGTGGCTGGTGCCATAACCACTGTGCTACAGGCACCTAGCCTAAAAAGGGAGGTTTTGCATTATGAGCAGTCTCTGTCCTTTCCAGAGTTTTGAAGAATTGTACCTATGAATGTTGTATTTTAGCAGTAATGAACCCTAAAGTCATTTCCATTTTCTAAAAAAATAAATTGTACTGTCAAGTGGTGCTGGTGCTGTGGGTCTATCAAGTCATGCACATATTAATAATTGTTCATCTATGGGCAAGTGACAGTTTGCCTTCGGGAACTGTTTAGGGTAAAAAAGACACACTTTTTAAAAGGTATTATCTAATCTTTTTAATCCTGTAAAGTCTTTTTTTTTTAATCCTGTAAAGTCTTAACAGAGAAATATCTTGAATGAATGTTGAAGGATCATAAATATACCATATACAATGTTTTTTACTTTTGAGGACTCCAGAAAGTAAAGCAATGTCTAAGTGATAGGGGGATAACTTGTGTATTAAGTAAATATTTTTAATAAATACTTACATGCTTCTTTTGAATAATCCCTTTTACTTTCATTTGTCAAGACAAAAGAAAGATGTATAGAGCAGTGCCTGTGGCTCAGAAGAGTAGGGTGCTGGCCCCATATACTGGAGGTGGCAGGTTCAAACCCGGCCCCGGCCAAAAACAAAAGAAAGATGTATACCTTGTACATTTTTCTACCATATCAGACCCTAGAGAGTGGATACTCATCTCTAGTTGCCTGAATACACTGGAGAAGAGATTAAAGAAATTGAACAGCTCACTTTCAGCAACACTATTTTTGTGGTTCTTTTAAAAAGAGAAAAAAAAAAACAAGCCATTGGATAAAAAAATAAAATAACAAAACCCAGAATATTTAAAACACCCAACCAAAATGGAAATAAGAAATATACATATATGTGTGTTTGTGTATACATTAAAGGAAAAAAGTCTACGTATATATACTTTTATAGATTATACTTTTATAGATTATGTAATACATACATATAGATACATACATATATGTACCACATTTATACACACACAAACACACACTCGCATATATATATTAAAAAATCTTCTCTTTGCAAAAGCGTAAATGCATCAGGGCCAAGTCGAGCACTTTATGCCTTGCAAGTTACCTTTGATGTAGACTACTTGGGAAACTACTGTTTCCTTCTCTTGTGTGACTTCCATGAAATCAGCATTCAGCAAGCCTGGCTTCCTGGCAAACAACGGAACATTCAGCTCGCATGTAAGGAAAGGACCCCACCAATGAGAAAGGAGGGCACAGAGTGGGAAAGGTGACAACTTGGGTACAAAGGAGCAAAGAACCGTGATTCAGAAGGAGGCTGGGAGAGCAAAGCCTGCCTCCATGCCTGCCACAGTATAGATTCCACAACTGGCACTTACTTGGCGGATAACCACCGGGGCACTGGCCTTGGCAACTTCTTAGAGGTAAGCCTTATGTGAAGAGGAAGTGTTCTCCAACAATGTCTGCAAGATGGTTGCCACAGAAATCCTTCTCCTCACCCCCAGGAAAAAGGGGAAAACACACGGAAAAGCATATTTTATTTTTCCATGACCCTTTGACTCCTCATGGAGGGTATCCATGGCTCATTGTGGAAAATTTCCTATATGCCCTTTCATGGTCTTCAAGGACATGTAAACAACATTTAATTATAGGACACGGCAACCATGGCTTTTATTAGTTCACTGCATTGTCCTTCCAATTCAGGGCCATAGGATAACTAGTTTTCCCTAGTAACCTTTGTGCAGGAAATTCTATTAGTCAATCTCATTCCCAGTGGGGCAGCCTTTACCTGGAACGTTGCCTTCTTCCTAGGGATCCTTCTTTCATCCACATGTCACATGATAAAAGTGGTTGTGATGGTGGCTCTCTTGCTTCTAGTATGCGACCATTTATTGTCTGTAATTTATTATTCTTGGAAGGGGTGCCAATGTATATATCATATCTTATATTTGAGGAAACGAATGCTCTTATTTAAGAGAGCAGGAGGGAACTTTATGCTTTTGGAGTATAAAACATTAATTCAAAGCAAAATGGCAAAAATGAGGATCTCATATTGGTTTTGATGAATATGGAAAGACTAGAATTGATCTCAATTCTGGGAAAAATATATATTTGAAGATTTTTTCCTCTGTGCACGTGTAGAAGGCTGCCAGCTGAGACCAGTAGTCCATTCAGAAATTTCAAGCCATAGCTCCTCTGGGAATAATGTGCTATTGTGCCTCAGAGTCAGAAGGGCTTTTTCCCTTACAGCTGGCATCAGGCTTAGTGATGAATCACTTGCCTCTTCATGGTTTGGCTCCTCTCGTTCTGTTGGAAGTTCCTGGCCACATCTGATGGCTCCATGGGACTGGTGTAAGCAAAAAATACTTAATAATTACTCTAGCATAACACAACATGGAAAAAAAAGGCAGTAGTTTTGCCTAATGTCTGCAGCTAAGCTGTTGGTTATGTATGCTTAGGAGTGGAAATTTAGTTTCCTATTTTGTACCTCCAATATAATTGTCTTTACCCCTAACGTGAAAAACAGTTCCCATTGAACAAACAAATAATCTTAGGTCAGACTAAATACAGGTCCATTTTGGAAGGATATTTGAATAATAAAACAATATTTCCTTACATGTCCACTTCTATATATACATACATCACTTCATATAAAAGTCACTGGAAATAAGGTGAAAAAGTTCCTCGGTCAGAGCAGTCAGGAGGTAAAAGGTGAGTCAGAAGAGCAGATAGATGAAAGAGGGTTCCTCACTTGGGAACTGGTCAGAAGAGCAGATAGATGAAAGAGGGTTCTTCACTTGGGAACCGGTCAGAAGAGCAGCTAGATGAAAGAAGGTTCCTCACTTGGGAACCAGTCAGAAGAGCAGATAGATGAAAGAGGGCTCCTCACTTGGGAACCTGGTCTCTGCTTTTAGTTGTTAATAGAGAACAATGGTAGGGCTGAGAATGAAATATAATTAACCACTAAACAGATTGAACCTTTACTGTATGCAAAGCATAGTAATAAACTGTGAAGGAAAGGAAGAAGTATAATTCATAATTTCCATTTATTAAAACAAGTTTATAATCTAGTTGGAAAAGTATTGTTTAATTATTGATTATTCAAAAACATGGAGTAAACCTCTATTATGTAGTAGGATCAGCTCCTTTTCTTTGCACTCAAAGATCTTCTCTCCAGGCTAGACATTTCAGTTCTTTGAACTACTCCTTTACAAAATGGTGGCATTGAACCTTTCTACTCTCTGATCTATCAATGTTGCCCTTAAAGTTGATATAAGATTTGTACGCTGAGGTAAGCAGCTCTGTGACAGTTGGAGTGTGGCCATTATTTTTGGTGGTAGCATTCATTAGCTGAAAGAACCAGTGCAAGAAAAAGCCTTTTGGGGGACCATTTGATAAAAAATAATACAACTTTTTAGTTATACAGGAAGTTCATGTGTATTGTAGAATAAAATAGGAATGAGAAGCAAAAAAGGGGGAGGGAGAAGAAAAATAATAGAAGAAAAAATATCATGATACAGAATTCCACATTGTCAAATTGCAATTTTTAAATATAGAATTATCATTCTGCCAATTATTCTGGAGACGTGTATTTATTAACTTCTGTGTGCAGAAGCTGCATGACCTCAGCTTTGGGGTTCTCTTCTCTTTCCTATGATTTCTATATTTGCGAGTGGTGCCTACCTTTACCTTTTCTCAATCCATCAGCTGCCGCTTGTGCCTCTTCTGCTACCTTTGGTCAGTTAAGGTACTACTTCTCCCAGATAGAGGCTGCTGCCTCTGTCTCTACCAACTTGCCGCTCAGAGCTCCTTGGTGCTGCTGGCTCCTGCCCCAGTGCCATTTCCCTGAAGCCCTTACATTAGGCCTCTTGGCAGGTGTTCTATCTTCATCAGGGTGGCACCACAGCCACTTCTTTCCAGAGTTTTTGGTGGCTTTTCTCTCCACAGTATATGCTACCTGTATAGCTATCGGAATCATCTGGCCATGAAAAAATTTGGGGGGGGGGAAGAGTTGAACTCATGGCCATTGCAAAGGGGTCTTCAGTGCTTAATTCGTGACTCCATTTATCAGTTCTAATTAGTATCAATTTGAAACCCAAACCACCCTTCTAGAAGAGATTGACTTTGCCTTTTCCTATGATCACTATCTTGCCTCAGGTTTTCCCATTTCCTTGACTTTCAAGACCGCTACTAAAGGCATTGGCTTTGGAGGCCACCTTGAGATTTCTGTCTCAGTCCCTGAAGAATAGGAGTATGTACCTTGTTGGAGACTCATGACTCTGACTTATCTGGTTGCTGGAGTTGGTCAGAGAGCACATCAGCATCCTTCATACTCATCTTCATAGTAACTTCTAGATTACCCTCAGTCCACCCTACTCTATCATTAGGACACTTAGGAGCATCATAAGAACCTAAAGTCCCCTGTAGATGGGCAAAGATAGACAAGAATTCTGTCTACTATGACAAAGTCTACCTGAGACGGAGTAACTATAAATATTAGAGCTTTATTTCTCACAGTCTGAAGGCTAGAAAGTCCAAGGTTGAGGGTCCCACATCTGGTGATGGTTTTCCTGCTGTGCCATCCATGGCAGAAGGGGGAGGGGCAAGAAAGCAAAGGAGAGGAATGTGAAGGGGTCAAATTCATTCTTTTATCAGGAAACACTCCTGAGATAATGAACTTTAATAATGACATTAATTCATCCATAATGGCAAAGTCCTTGTGACCCAATCAATACTTAAAGGTCTCATTTTTTTCTTTCTTTCTTTTTTTTTTTTTGTAGTTTTTGGCTGGGGCTGGGTTTGAACCCACCACCTTGGGCATATGTGGCTGGCACCCTATTCCTTTGACCCACAGATGTTGCCCCTTCATTTCTTAATATTGTTATAGTGAGGTTGATGTTTCCAACACATGAAGTTTGGGGGACACAGTCAAACCACCCCAGAGCCAAAAAAATAAAAAATAAAAAAATAGGGCTGCATGCAGAGGCTCAAATAGTAGTTTGGGGACCTGGATTTGCTCTGCAAATCTGAGCTTTTCTTCTCTGTTAGCTTCATGTTTGGACATACTCATCACACCAGCAGAAAGATGGCTGCTGTGTGAGTTAAGCCAGCTTCCTTTCATTTTTATTATGCATGTAGGTATGTATTCATGTATTGAGCTGCCTTTTTAGATTCAAATTTGGGGAGAAATAATATCTCTCTTCTAGACTCAGAAAGTTCATATTAGGTTCAAATCAGCACAATGACAATTCCTGAACCAATCATTTTGACCAAGGAATGAAACATACTGACTGACTCGGGCTGGGGTCACATGCCAACTCTTAGTGATGAAAATGGAGTTGGTCCTAAAAGGAACTAGATAACTTCTACTTTAAAAAATGGGAAATAAATGCTGGATTGCTCAAACCCAACATGGCACTGTCTTGTAATATACTCATAAAAACACAAATGAGTAGGATAGGAGTCAAAGCATACCTGAAAAAATGTCCCATATGCATACACGTGGAATTCTGAGACAACTTGTTACATATACGCTTTTATTTTTCAAAGAAAGAGTTCATCATAAATGGATACACTCTGTTATAAGCCTGTGGGTTTTTCCTTTTAGCAATATATCATGACCATCTTTCCACATGAATATATATATAAACGTTTTTTGGTTTTATTGAAATCTGTTGTTAAGAGTTGTCACAATTTATTCAAACATATGCTCAACTTAGTGTTGAATATTTATTGTTTCAATTTTAAGTGATGTAACTATTTTAGCAATAATTTTTTGCAGCTGATATTTAGAAATATATTTTCATTGACTCCTTAGAATGAACTATCAGAAGTGTCAGTTTGTGATTAAAAGGTATGATTTTCTTAAGGCTCTTAATGCATAATGACATTACAGTGTGTGCATGTGTGCCCTCTTTCTCTTGTCCCCCCCATTCATATGACACTATTGGCTTGTACTAAATTTGACATTACCATTGATTTTTCCCATACATAAACTGTTGCCAAACTAGGTATTTTTAATCCTTATTCTACTACTAAAGTAACCATAAGCTTTAAACCCTTGAGACTTTTTTAAGCTCTTGATTCTTCAGCATACCATTCTCGTCACCAAATCCAAGTTTGTGTTATCTGTAAATTCCATAACTAGGTCTTCAATATCCTTACCCAATTCTCTTGTGTAATGTTTTAACTGTGCAAAACCAAAACAAGGTCTCGTTTTGCAGTCTACTGAAGTCTCCTTATATGCTGATATAAAATTCTTAGAACTGTAGAAAATTTTAATTTTAGAGTAGAAAATCAGCTCAGATTATATGTCCAACTACATAATTTTTTTTTTTAAAAAAAAAATTATAAAACAGGGGCAGCGCCTGTGGCTTAAAGGAATAGAGCACGGCACCAGCCCCATATGCCAGAGGTGGTGGGTTCAAACCCAGCCCTGGCCAAAAACTTCAAAAAAATAAATAAAAAATTATAAAACAGGCCCAGATAAATTTAGTAATGCTTACAGTATTAAGCGGCTAGGATGATAAAACAGCATACTGTTAGCTACATTCCATTTTGATTCCACAGTCACATTCTTCCTCATTGTCCAAATACTGTTTTTACAGGATTAAATCATTGGAGGATGATTAATCACATATTTCTCTGAAATGAAGAAGCTTTATGCCAGTGACATTTCCGTAAAGTTACTATGGCATACTTCATTTTTCAGTGTTCTTATGGTTACTGTTCTGTTTATTTGTCCAACCTACTTTTCTCTCACTATGCTATGATTACAACTAAAGCTTTTGGGGATATATACTGTCCTTCCTAGGTTGAAGATTATTCTCCTTTCTGAATACCAGAAACAAGATTAAGTTGGATAAAAATTTTTCATTCACTGAGGAGTCAGAACACTGTCTCCTGGAGAGATGCAATGACATTCCTCAGAGTAGTGTTGCATCAGTTGTCTTTCTGTGTCATTCGTGGATATGACATCATCTTTGCTGTGACTCTTTCTCTTTCTTTTTATTTTGAATACATCTTTATTTATTTATTTATTTATTTTTTTGAGACAGAGCCTCAAGCTGTCCCCCTGGGTAGAGTGTCATGGCATTACAGCTCACAGCAACCTCCAACTGCTGGGCTCAAGCTAGTCTCTTGCCTCCGCCTCCCAAGTAGCTGGGACCACAGGCGCCCGCCACAATGCCTGGCTATTTTTTTGGTTGCAGCTATCATTGTTGTTTGGAGGGTCCGGGCTGGGATTCAAACCTGCCACCTTAGGTGTACGTGGCTGGCGCCTTAGCCGGTTGAGCTATAGGCGCCGAGCCTTGAATACATCTTTAAAGTTACTTCTGTTCTCTGGCATTTTTGAGCCTTATCTCACTCAGTGAGGACCTTAATCCTCCTGACACTGCTCATACAGATTCAGACCCATCTTCCGGCTTACTCTTAGTCCTATGCCCCACATTCCACGATTTGTCTAGTCCCTTTTAGAAGATTATTTCAGTTGCCTTCATCCTTACAAATTTAGAGCATTTTTAAATGATTACTGGCCCCAGCCAGGCCATTCTAGAGTGCTCCTACTGTCAGAAGGCACATCCCTTTCACACTTTGATATAGCATGTTTATCTCTAAGAATTTGCAATATTGTTTCCCAAACTCAGGCAGAATTTTCCTCCCATGCCTCACTGGTACCAAGTTTCATACAACATTATAGATTTTACTCCACACTGTTGCTATTTCCACATTAAACTTAGATAGAGAATCTTCCTTTCTGTGAACGGACTCACAGCTGTCAGGACGAGTTCTTTCCCATTTCTGATGTTTTTCAGCAAGGCCTGTTACGAGGTGTGTAAATCCTTGTAACTCAGCACCTCAGTATTGAAAATCTACTTGGGTGCTGACATAGCTACATTCTCCACAGTCAATCTTATTGGTAATAAAGACTTTTTTCCTCTTTTTCTGTTTGCATTCTTTCTGTCTAGCTCTTCTCTCTTCTAGTTTGGGGAGGGAAGGTGGGTTTTGCTTCTTGAACTCTATCAAAGCCCAGAGCTGGAAACCATATCTGCAAACACTGACTATAACCCCTGGGCCTGTGGTTAAAGCATGTGAACCTGTTAGCTTCCACGGTGAAGTCCCCTAAACAGGGTTCTTTCTAGGGCTGGATGAATTCACTGAAAATAAGACATTCTGTGGCAGTAAACTGAGGAAAGGTGATTCTGTTTAATGAAGAAAAGATGACATGGAGTTAACAAATGCAATAAAGGGAAAAGAAATAGATGGAAAATGAGAGGTGATATATAAAGTGGCAAATACAGAAATCATGCAATTAGTTCCTTAAATAGCTTCAAATGTATTACAATTTGCACATGTAAAGACTTTGATGGTAAAAGTTCTAAAATGCCAGTTCCTCTATGGGTCTGTGTATCTCTCTCTACCTGAACACTCAGATACGTTGTAAGCACCCCAAAGATTAAGAACTGTAGTCTAAGCAGATTGGAAAGGGATAAGATCCGACATCTGCAGCCAGGAGATGAGTGTTAGATAAGAAGTAAATCTTCTCTGACACCAGTTGAAACAATGAGAAGATAGACCCACGTTTAGTAAATGGTTGAGTAGAAAGGGCATATAAGGAGAAAGACGGGAAGAACTTGCAGTACCCGATGCTGCCTGGGAGGTTTACCTGCTTTTCATTTAGAGACAGAAATAATTTTCTGTGTGTGTTAGTCCCTATTTTTAGTCCTTTGCTTTTGTTCTGTGATTGAATTCTCGACAGTGACTCTATATTGTCAACATTAATTATTATCCACTTTTGGTCTTAAGAAAACTGAGGCTCCTAGAAATGGAATTACATGTCAGGATGACACATTAAAGTAGTGCTGGAGTCGGAGCCTGGCTCTGGGGCCATCTTCCACCAGATCGCCAGCTTCTTTAGCATTGGGCAGGAGCCCGCCAACTTTTTCTGTAAAGGTCAGAGAGTAAAGAAGTTAGGTTTTGTGGACAACTAGTCAACTTCATCACTGTATGCGAAAGCAGCCCTGTATGGCATATAAATGGATGGCAGGCCTAGTTCCAGGAAAATTAATGTGTGGATGCCAAAATTGGAACTTCATGTAATTGTCACATCACAAACTATTGTTCTGCTTCTGACATTTCTTCAACCATTTAAAAGTGTAAAAACCATTCTTACCTTGCAGGTGGTATAAAAACAGTTGGTGAGACAGATGTGGCCCACAAGCCATGGTTTGCCAACTCCTGGCATCAGGCACTGCTTGTCAAACTCACACGTTTCATTACATCTTTCCAAATGTAGGACCTGAGATTACCCAATCCGTGGGAAAGCAAAGCCTTACAGTGTGAAGTCAAGTCTTAAGTGATCATTGCCATGCAGAGGAAAAACATGTCTTTGGGTTAGTTTTAATTTTTTAGTCTATGCTCTTAGACTGGAAAAGGGAAAAGTAGGCTATAATCAGAACTATGTTGACTATCATCTATTTTTTTTTCCAGATTCATTTTCCATGCTGTTCTGAGACTGGGAGGCTTGTTCTTCAGCTTTTAGTTGGAGTTGACTAGTGGGGAACAGCAGGATGGGATGGGAGGAAGGGAGAGGGGGCAGCTAGGGATTTCCTTGGTCTGCTTCTGCCCTGAAAGGTCCCTGCAGGTTGGATGTTTGTCATAAGGTGTCAGCTCTTTATTGTGTGCCCCTCTTTGCAGGCCACCTTCTCCCACTTATCCTTTCCACCTGTAATCTGGGGCTGTCCTATTTATTAGTCATGAGGTCCTGCACTGTTCCCCATGTTATATCACATCTTTCTCAGATCCGCATGTAGAGTTCTTAATCTCTTCCTATATTACACAATATGAATTTGTTCTCTGGTTCCTGTTAGGACCTTCTTATACAGAGGGCTGTGATAGGGTTTAGCAATATCTGTTTATGAGGCTTCTCCAGATTATCTCATTCTCTGCAGGAAAAAATAAATTATCTCCTATGTTTCCACATTGTATACTACATATGCAGGCTATACACAAAGTTTGTGTGCAATTTAAAACAGACAAGTATTTTAGTGTAATACTCAGGCAGTGTCTGTGGCTCAGTGAGTAGAGCCCCGGCCCCATATACTGAGGTTGGCGGGTTTGAACCCAGCCCCAGCCAAACTGCAACAAAAAAATAGCCAGGTGTTGCAGGTGTTGCGGTGGGTGCCTGTAGTCCTGGCTACTCAGGAGGCTGAAGCAAGAGAATCGGCTAAGCCCAAGAGCTGGAGTTTGCTGTGAGCTGTGACACGGCACAGGGCACTCTATTGAGGGTGACACAATGAGATTCTGTATCAAAAAAAAAAAAAAAGTGTAGTACTCAAGTCATGTTTGACTTCTGCAACCTCAAGAGGTAATCAACCATGACTTGTATTTACCTTTTATTATCAGTATATATTGAGTGTTACACTTTTAATAGAGTTTTTCCTTTCTTAAAATGTGTATATATTTTTGGCACTCTCTGTATGTATGTGTATAAAATATTTATATATTTTTTTGTTTTGTTTTTGAGACAGAGACTTGCTTTGTCACCTGAGCTAGAGTGCAGTGGCATTGTCATAGCTTATTGTAGCCTCAAACTCTTGGTCTCAGGGGGACTTCCTACCTTAGCCTCCCAAGTAGACAGGACTACAGGCACATACCACCATGCCTGGCCAAACTCCTGGCTAAGTTTTATTTATTTATTTTTATTTTTAGTAGAGACAGGATCTTATGCGTGCTCAGGCTGCTCTCAAACCCCTGACCTCAAGTGATTCTCTTACCTGGCCTCCTGGAGTGCCCTATTTTAACAGCTTTACTGAGGTTTTACTTACATACAATAAACTGTGCATATTTAAACTACACATTTTGATATGTTGTGATATATGTATATAACCTTGAAAACATTGCAACAATCAAGATAATGAACGTATTCTTTCATCACCCCAGCACTTTCCTCATGCCCCTTGGAAATCCTTCCTGACTATCTTCCCTGCCCCTTGTTCCCATTCCCAAGCTATTGCTGGTCTTTCTGTCAATCATTGGATCAGTGAGTGCTGACTGCCTGCATATGACCTCATAACTGTTTGCCTCCGTTTAGTCCTTACGTTCTCCAGGAGATCTGGAGAGTTGCCATTGCAACCCCCTATAATGTAGCATAATTCCTCTCATACAGAAGGAACTTGATTACAGAAGGAGGAAGAGAGAAAATGTGGAATGGCAAGGAGCCTCCATTCAGAGGTCTATTTTCCTTTTGGCAGTAAAACATCTTAAATTCCTTCTGTGGACAGTGTTGAATCAACTGCTCACAGTTGATGACTGTCAATAAGACTGGCCTTCAGTAAGAAAATGAAGATGCTCTTTTATAAGAAATCTAATGTCCTTCATTCTCCTCATCCCCTGTGTCTGTAGACTTCTGAAATCTATCTTCATCTACTATAGTTATAAATGATGCATTCAATACAGGCTTCTCACTGTCAAAGTTGGCGGCGGGAAGAGGAGAAGAGATTCCTGAGGAGGAGTGATGAGGTTAGACAGTGTGGAAGTTCAGAGCCAGAGCAGGAAGAGTCTCATCTTAGGAGTTGGAAGGACTATGAAGGCTTCAATGAATGTTAACTTGATTCCCTCCCAGTGGGTTTCTGAAGAGCTGGCTAGATTCTGCAAGACAGAACATGCCTTGAGGAGAAAGCAGCTTTGGCTTCAGGTAGCGGTGAGTATAAAGAATTGATTTGGGTAATGGGATGAAAACCCTGTAATAGAATCCTCTTCCCTCTGGATCTATGGTTTTTGTGGCTATCAGCCCATTCAAGTTTGGTGTAGCCTGGAAAAGTCCATATTCTCTTTGCTCATGGATTTTTTTAATGCATTTTGGAACACTGGGTTTATCCTGGGACAGAGAGAGACATGACAGCCTTAAATAGGATTTTTAAAAGTTAAAACATTCTAACAGGTTCTGGAAATGCTTCATGGTCTCTTGGAGTCGGGACAGAGTTGATACTGATTATTTTCACTTTCACTCCATTGAGTTTCATAGAGAAACCCAGGCTGACTGGGACAGCTGCCAGTTTACTCCCAAAGGGCCCTGATATTGAAGAAGTATTTGTCACTGAATGCTGGGTTATAGATTTTCAACCATACTGTCCCCATTTTTTAAAATAATTGAACTCATATAATACTTTATCCAAGGATTAAATTTGGGAGTTGTTCTCAACTACCATACCTATATAACTGGTTGTAAAGTTCTCTTCTACTGCTATTTTAGTAAGAGTTTGTTTTGTTTTATTTTGTTTGTAGAATCAGAAATAAATATTGCATTTTCTTCTAAATCTATTTTTTTTATTTGAGAGACAGAGTCTCACTCCTTCACCCTGGCTAGAGTGTTCTGGTATCATCAAAGATCACTGCAACCTCCAAAGCATGAGTTCAAGTGACTCTCCTGTCTCAGCTTCCTAAGTAGTTGGGATTTATAGGCAAGTGCCACCACACCAGACTATTTTTTTCTTTTTCTTTACTTTACTTTTCTCTTTTTTCTTTTCTTTTTCTCTTTCTTTCTTTTTTTGAGACAGAGTCTAGTCTTGCTGGTTGGGACAGAGCACAGTGGTGTGAGCACAGCTCACTGCAACCACACATTTCTGGGCTCAAGTGATCCTCCTACTACAGCCTCCCAAGTAGCTGGGACAACAGGAGTGCACCCCCTCTCCTGGCTAATTTTCTATTTTTAGTAGAGACAAGGTTTCATTCACTCTTGCTCAGGCTGCTTTCCAACTGTTGAGCTCAAGTAATCCTCCTTTTTGGCCTCCCAGATTGCTAGGATTGCTGGTGTGAACCCCCGTGCTTGGCCTCTTCTGAATCTATTAAGATGATCATTTTTCTTACTGTTTTCAAAGCAATTTTGGAACTCTTTTTCTGGAATGGCCATCCATGCTGTCGTTGTATGAGGCATGACAATTAAGTTTGTGAACTCATCCTACAAAAGTGATTTGCAGGGTAGCTGAGGCACTGGTGTCAGAGTATAGCTTCCCAAGGGAAGGACTTTAAAGATGCCCATACTGATATTCAGCAATGAAGTCGGCAGCACTTTTTCTAGGATGCGTGTATGAACGGAATTGTCTTACCTTGTGTTCTCCAACTCAGTCAGTTGTCTCTACTATCTCGAATGTTTTCTTTGCTGTACAGAGAGGCTTTTTGACTTGATAGAATACTATTTGTCCATTTTTGCTTTGGTTGCCTGTACTTTGGAGGTCTTACTGAAAAACATTTGGCCCAGATGAATTTCCTAGAACATTTCCCTGATGTTTTCTTCTCGTGGTTTTATAATTTCAGACCCTAGATTTAAGTAAAATCTACTTATTTTTTGTGTGTGTATACTGAGAGATAGGGCTATAGATTCATTTTTCTTTATGTTGTTATCCTCTTTACTCAGGGTCATTTATTGAAGAAACTTTCTTATTGTATGTTTTTCATGCTTTTGTGAAAATGAGCTTGCTGTGAATTCATGGATTTATATTTTGGTTTGCAATTTTGCTCCATTGTTCTATTTGTATGTCTTTATGCAGAACCATGATGATTCGGTTACTATAGCTTCTTAATATATTTTGAAGTCAGGTAGAATAATGCTTCGAGCTTTATTTCATCAATATTTTCCTCAGGATTGTTTTGGATATTTAGGGTCTTTGTGTTTTCATGTCAATTTTAGGATATTTTTATATTTCTGTGAATAATGTCATTGATATTTTAACAGGCATTGCATTGAATCTGTAAGTTGTTTAGGGTGGTATTGTCATTTTAAAAATATTATTTTTCCAAACCATGAGCATGAAATATATTTTGCTTTTGTGTGTGATCTTCAATTTCTTTTTATCAATATTTTATGATTTTCCTTATATAAATCTCTCATTTATTTGGTTAAGTTGATGCCTCAATATTTTATATTCTTTGTAGCTCTTGTAAACGTCATTTGTTTCTTGATCTCATTTTCAGATTATTCACTGTTGGCATATATGAACACGACTGATTTTTGTATGTTGATTGTGTATCCTGCAACCTCACTGAATACATTTAACAGTTTTCTGGGAAAGTCTTTAGACTTTTTGAGAAGTATAATGTCATTATCATCTGTGAATAAGGTTAATTTGACTTCTGCCTTCCACTTTGGATGCTCCTTACTTCCCTCTTTGGCACGTATCCCAGGATTATGGTGACTAAAAGTGGCAAGAATGTACGTCCTTGTCTTGTTCTGGGAGAGGCATTCAACTTCTCCCCATTCAATACAATGTTAGCAGTGGATTTGTCAGATTTTGCCTTTATTATTTTGAGGTATTTTTTTCTACACCTAACTTGATGAGGGTTTTACCATAAAAGGATATTGAATTCTATTGAATGTTTTCTGACGGCTACTGAAATAACCATGTGGTATTTTTGTCATTTGCTCTGATAATTTAATATGTCATATTTATTTATTTGTATATATTGAAGCATCTTTGCAGCCCTAGGATGAATCCCACTTGGTGATGGTGAATAACTTTTTAATGTGTTGTTGAAGTCGGTTTGCTAGCATTTTGTTGAGGATTTTGTGTCCGTGTTCATCAGTGAGATTGAGCCACAGTTTCCTTTTCATCATTGTTGTGTTCTTTCCTGGTTTTAATATCGATGATTTGTTGGCCTCATAAAATGTGTTTGGAAGTAGTTCCTTCCTCTGTAATTTCTTTGAACAGTTCAAATAGACTCGGTATATTTAAATGTTTGGTAGAATTCATCAGTGAAACCATTAGGTCTTGGACTTTTATTTGAAGGGAGACTTTCTATTATAGCTTCAATGTTGAGGTTTTTATTTCATCACGGTTCAGTCTTGATAGGCTGTATGTTTACAGGAATTTGTCCAATTCTTCTAGGTTTTCTGATTTTTTTGCTAATACTTGTGCATTATGTTCCATAATGCTACTTTTTATTTCCCTGTTCTTACTTGTTATGACTTCATTTTTGTTTCTGATTTTGTTTCTTCTTCCCTTTTTTGTTGCTAAATTAGTCTAACTAAAGGTTTGTTGATTTTCTTTACCTTTTCAAAAAAGCCAATTTTTCCTTTTATTGTTTATTTCATCTCCATTTCATTTATTTCTTCTTTGGCTTGTCTTATTTCTTTCTTTTTACTAACCAGTAGTTTTATTTTTTCCTGCTTTTTTGTTCCTTGAGATGCATTGCTAGGTTGTGAATTTGAAGTCTCTCTACTTTTTGATATAGGTGTTTATTGCTATAAATTTTCTTCTTTGTACTACTTTTATTGGATCTCACAAATTCTGGGATGTTTATTTCTATTTTCATTTATTTTAATATATATATTTTTTACTTTCCATCTTAATTGTTTTCTTTCCTTGATCATTTAGAAGCATATTGTTCAATTTCCATGTGTTTGTGTAGTTTTCAAGGTTCATCTTGGTTTTGACATGTAGTTTTATTCCACTGTGGCCAGAAAAAGATATTTGATATAATTTTTACTTTTTGAATCTGTTCAGACTACTTTGAAGACCAAGATATGGTCCATGTGATGATGAAAAAAATACGTATTCTGTAGCAATTGGATAAAGTGTCCTGTAAATGTCAGTCAGGCTTATTTGGTTTAGTGTGTGGTTCAACTCTGATATTTCCTTGTTGATTTTCTGTCTGGATAATCTGTCCACTACTGTGATGGGGTGTTGATACTCCCTTTACATCTATAATTATTTGCTTTATATTCTTGAAAAGTCTGGTGTTGGGGGCATAAATATTCATAAGTGTTATATTCTCTTGCTGAATTGGCCCCCTTATCATCATATAGTGACCTTCTTAGTCAATTTTATAGTCTTTGATTTGCATTTTATCTGACATAAGCATAGTTACATATGCTGTTTTTTCATTTCCAGTTGCATGGACTATTTTGTCTGTCCCATTCACTTTCAGATTTCATGTGTCCTTATAGGAGAAATAGGCATCTTGTAGGGAACACAGTGGTGTCTTGTTTCTTTATCCATTCAATCACTGTATGCTTTTTCATTGAAGAAATGAGTCAATTTGCATTCAGTGTTATTATTGATAAATAAGAATTTACTACTGCAGTATTATTGCTTGTTTCCAGATCCATTTTTAACTCCTGTCTTCCTTTATTTCCTTCTCTCAGTTTTCCTTTTTGGTTAAGTAATTTTCTCTGGTGGTATATTTTCATTTGTTGCTTTTTATTTTTAGTGAATGTGTTATAGGTTTTGCATTGCAGTTATTATAAGACTTATAAAAATTTTTAACAACTTTTAAAGAGATATTTTATCTCAGATGATAAAGGAATTAAAACAAAGAAAAAAATTTTACAAACCTCTTTATATTTTAACTCCTTCCCTTCCACATTTGACTTAGAGTATCTTAATTTATATATTTTATGTTGACTATCTTTTAATAGGATGTTTTAGCTGTTCTTGTTTTTAATAGGTTTGTCTTTGGGGCCTCATGTTAGAGTTCTGAGTAAATTGTACACCACTGTTGCAGTACTGGCCTACTCCGTGTTTGTCCACGTACTTAATTTTATTGTACTTGTTTTCTTAATTGCTTGTTTGTTCTTTCAAATGGAAGAAATCCCTTTAGCAGTTCCCGTAAGATGGGTCTGGTCATGGCGATTTTGTCAGCTTTTGTTTGTCCATGAAAGATTTTATTTGTCCTTCATATTTTGAGAAGTTTCCTAAATATGCTGTCCTTGGATGGTCATGTTTTCTTTTAGGACTTTGAAAATGTCCCATTCTCTCCTTGCCTGGAGGGTTTCCACTGAGAAGTCTATTGCCAGACAAATTGGAGCTTCTTCATAGGTTATTTTCTTCTTTCTCTTGTTGTTTTTTGGATCCTCTTTTTTCTTGACCTTTGAAAGTGTGATGATTATGGGCCTTGGGGTAGACTTATTTGGAACAAATCTCTTTTGTGTCCTCTGACCTTCCTGTACCCAGATATATAACTATTTCTCAAGTTGTAGAAAGTATTCCGTCATTATTTCTCTGAATATACTTTCTGTTGTTGCTCATTTGCCTCTTAAACACCAGTAAGTCTTCGGTTTGCTCTTTAGAAGTAATTTCCTATATCTTATAAATGATCTGCATTCCTTTTCACTCCCGCTTCTTTTTTCTCCTCTGTGCATTTTCAATTACACAGCTGTCTTCAAGCTCACTGATTCTTTCCTCTGCTTGGTCTGTTTTGCTCTTGAGAGTCTCTAATGAATTTATCAGTTCAGCAAATGCATTTTCACCCTGATATTTCTGGAATTGTAAGAAATTAATCTCTTTGTTAAATTTCTCTGATAAATTCCTGACTTCTTTTCCTATGTTATCTTGGAGATCAGTGAGTTTCTATAAAACTGCTCTTTTGAATTCTTTTTCAGAGAGTTTACATAGCACCATCTCATTAGAGTCTGTCACTGGTTCTCTGCTTTGTCCATTTTAGGAAGTCATTCTTTCTTTGTTTGCTATTGTTTCTTATGGATGTACATGTATGTCTTTGTACTGAAGGACTGGTTATTTATTCCAGTCTTCTATGTCTGGTATGTTTTGGTTTTTATAGGATGTGTTTGCTTAAAGATTTTAAAACATTTGCCTGTTGATTTTCTTTCTTTCTTTTACTGCTAAGTTGCTGCCTCTTTATCAGCACTAGATGGCATCTGAATCCCAGATTTGCTTAGGTTTTTGTAAGAAATTATATTTCTCCCCATCCTGCAACATAGAAGCTCAAAAGGACATATCTCAGTAGTATGGTAAAGCTGGCTAGTTTCATGCCCAGGGGACCTCTGGGATAAACCTCCTAAATCACGATGCTACTGAATTGCCACTCTGATTAAATGTCTCCTTGGGAGGAGTAACAGTTTCCAGGGCTAAAGTTGGTAATCCTACCTTCCTCTTTTGTCTTTTGCTGTTCTCAGACATATTTTTCCCTTCAGACATTCTCTGATGCTTCCTATGGGTTAAGGACAGAACTTGTCTCCTGGTAGGTAGCCCAAGATGATGAGGAATCTAGTCATCCGCTTGTTTCACTTTTTCTAGTGAAGAAACCATTAATTGAAGGAACTTTTGTATGTATTTGGTGCTGGGCAGTTTGGGAGCATAGAGCTGTCAATATGGCAGTCTGATTCTCTTAATATGTTCTCAGAGGTTTTTCATATCTCTGTGGCCTCAGGAACTATCTCCTTTTCATATTTTAGTGATAATCTAAGCTCTGCATATGTTTTTGGTTTGCTGGTGGGAGAGGGAGTAAAGCCAGTTTGCTTCTATGCCACCGTTTTGGGCTTTTGTAATTTTTTAACCTAGAAAAACTTAGAGAGATACTCAGAAACAATTTTATTTGATGTCCTTACATATTATAAACATATTACAAAATTATCTCCTTCCTACCTCCTCACTCCTATCGACAGATCAAGTAAACTTGATGTTAGCTAGTGGTACACTTTAAATTTTATTTGAATTTTTAAAGGAAATATACTTCAATCTCTATTTGACAGAGTTATACATAGTACAATAAGGTGTGATTTAGTAATATTCCTATGAAAGGTGAGAAAGTATTTTGAGACCACAAAACCATTGGGAAATTGAACACCCTTATTAGGCAGTAACTCACTTCAGATCCTTATATTTGCAATGCCTTTCCTTGCTTCATCCTAAACTTACTATCTAAAGGCTCCAAATTACCCTTTCTAAGTTCTAAGGGCAGTAGTCCACCAAAGAAATGAAAAAGTATATAGGGAGTGGTAGCTTTCTTTATGTCATTTTTGTCTTTCAGTTATAAGCCCATACACTAAACCAGATGTCAGGGCTAGCCTTATGGAATTATGAAAAGATTCTTACAGGTAAGACCAATGTGCAAATGCCCTGTGGCTTAATTTAACCCTCCAATTTAACTTGATTTAGTTGCACAAGTACTAAAAGAGCGCTATTCTAAATGCTCTCAGTAATTCCAAACAAACACAAGCCATAATTTCAATCTTAGACATTTGTAGCTTATCATAATTTTTGTAAAAAATCAAACCCAGTACAACTTCTTGAGGACCTGAGAAAGAATTGTCAAATGAAGTAATACTTATGTTATTCTTTAACCTCTACCATCCACTTACCCAATCCACACACATACCACCTTGCTTTCTCCAAGATGAAAGAGAAATCAAACATCAAATACTTACACAACAGATTCATTTGGAAGTATGTGGCGTAAGTCACAAAGGGAGTTAAAAATAAATATGAGTTTTGTGTGTTTTGAGAGGAAAATCTTTAGAATGTCAGGGATATCTATCAATGTAATGTAATGATAGCTGGCAAATACCAAAAGCTTTTCAGACTGATATAGAGTCTATTATGTAGTGGAGAAGATGTTTGGGAGGGATGATTTATGTATCTTCCATAGCTTTTGAGACTCAGGGAAACATCAATATCTTCAGAAAAGTACATAAAAAGAAATAACTAACTTCAACATTGTAACTTCTAAGAAAAACTGTTTGTTTCTATAGAAGAAGATAAACCAGTGCGAAATTCCTTGGGGAAGTGGGATAAACTTAGAACACATTTTTGGATCAAAGCTCAGGAACACATCCTAGTATAAGTGAGTGGTACTGCTTGACCTGATGCACTATGAAGAGCTAAGTTTTGCTTTCAGAGGTTGTCTGCTAAGTGAAAAAGCACTTGAATTCTGGCGGGAGCATATTATAGAATTGAGAAGTGACAGTGCTCATTGGTAAGGCTTGGGGAACTTGTCCTAGGTAGTTCCATGTTTTAACTGTTGATATACATTTTATCATTCTTTTTAGTCACTTCTGGTAATTAGACCCTAATATTGGAAGCATGGAGAAAAGTGAGCAGTTTCATGGTATATTCCCAGCTACACTTCAAAATGGGGATGAAAATGACTCTAGATGACTATAGTTTGTAAATGAATGATACTTCGGAAATTGGTGACTGTGACAATGATTATCAAACACTGATGTGGGGAATTCTAGAGGTCTGAGATGGTGGTGCTTTAGGTGGTCTCTGCAACTGATGGTTGGTGGTAGAGAAGGCCTCTATACTTTGGTTTCTACTTTCATTAGGAAGACTTTACCATTGCATGTTTTATATACATGTGAAAGCTTTCACTAAAAAAAACCAAAACCTCTTGTTTTAAAAAAAGTGAACCTACTCATCGCTGAATATTTAATTACAGTAGTCTTGAACAAGGAATTGAACCATTGTTTTGAAAAGGAGAGCAGAGAGAGAAAGAAGGAGGGAGGGGTGGGGAAAGGAGGAGCAGACAGAGGGAAGGAGGGAGCGGGTAGGGTCTTGGTGTGTGCCA
Source organism: Galago senegalensis (assembly GCA_963575145.1). NCBI lineage: Eukaryota > Metazoa > Chordata > Mammalia > Primates > Galagidae > Galago > Galago senegalensis. The sequence continues at coordinate 27,467 of CAUYTI010163460.1, forward strand.
CACCTTTTGAGGGCAAGACAAGATTGTAATAGGGACTTTACCTAACAAATGCAATCAGTGTAACCTGGTTTCTTGTACCCTCATTGAATCCTCAACAATTAAAAAAGAAAGAAAGAAAAGGCAAAGTATTTGTGAAATACAAATAGCGTACAGTGGGGTAGAGAATGTGTCTGGTTTCAAGACTGTTCTTTTTTAAGCACCAAAGATGGCAAGAAAATTCATCTTTCTCTGCTGCAGTCCTTTTAATGAAAAGATTTGTTATGTAAAATTTTGATTCAGTCAAAAGGCTGCACTATTAAACTGGAACTAACAAATGTGCACACATGGGCACAGAGGGAAGTAAAACTCAGTGGAAATCAAGTGGGGTAGGGGGCAGGAGTGGATGAGTAAAAGCCTACTTAATGAGTAGTATGAATGCTGTCTTTGTAATGGCATTACAAAAGCAATCCATGTAACCAGAAACATTTGTACCTCTCTAATATTTTGATATAAAAAGAGCGAGAGTCCTATCACAATGCAAAGTTTCAAAAGCCTTAAAAATTTGAGAAGTTATTGCACTGAAAACTTCAAATAATATCATTTCTACTATTAGGGAATTTTCATTTCTTGTAACAGGTCAGGCTTCAAATATAAGGCTATGTTTTGAGGGATTCTTTGTTTTTTAATTCTTTTTCTCTTACTCGTTATCACCTCACTTTCCCCCATGCACCAATATTCCTGTACTTTTGATAGAATAAGTTCAGCACTGGGTCTGAAGTGATCTTGTTGCATGGATTGGTAGAGAACAACTAGAGAGGCAAACATGCTATTCACCTTCATAACCCTTTATCTTTCCTGGAATAAATCTGATAATTGCTCTCAGAATCAGAGACCCAAAATAAATACTTGAAGTAATTCCTGATTAATAAAATTACTACTGAACCTTGTAGCTCTTCAGTCATATGTCATTCAATGGTGTTTGGTGAATAAGTGTAAATAGAGCATAATTGAATAACTCTCATCATGATCAATTAAAGGAAATTGCCACTTCATTCTATAAATTCAAGAAGAGTCTTAAAACCTAAAGGGACAATATTTGATCCTCAGGTTTAAACTTAACTACTGGGTAAGGAAGAAAATGACCAGACTACTTTTATATCTCTTGGATTTTACCAATTTAAATATATATATAGAAATATTTATGGACTAGTACTTGGTCATTTTCAGTTGCTTATATAAAATGCTATATTATATGGACCAAGTGAAGGTTTAGGTCTGCTCAAGGGACTTGACTGTGTTTGGGAATGCTCTGGTAAAGAAAAGAAGAGAGAATAAATCCAGGCAGACATATCTATGCTTGATATAATCTCACCTGCGGTATGTTAAGTTTGATGCAATTAAATAAAGTACTTACCTGACTACAGGTCACAGTGTAAGGTCATGCTTCTGAAAGTGCCATTCCATGATGATATAAAAAGTTGACATTAGGATGTAAGTCAATTCACCACCTCCTTCACTGAGAAGGTCTTAATATGAAAAACATGTTAGCTGAACTAGTGCCCTTTGTTAAGTAGTTGATCTGCTTTCTAATGTAAACTCTTTATCTCATCATATACTGGTAACAAGGAGACCACAAATAGGCAGCTGGTCTACAGATCACCCCTTGAATAGCACTAGTGTAGGAAATCCCATAGCAACTACCTCTGATAATTGAGTCAACCACAGATCTTGATCTTAAAGACAAGCTCTAGCCAACACAACAATTTGAACTTAAAACTTTAAACAATGACCTTATCAGCAACATGAAGCATGAAGAGTTTCTTCTGTAGAAGTTAATGTGAAGTCAGAAGCTTTAGAAAAATACCAGGTGAGAATGTTAGAGGTCCAAATATTAGAAATGATGAACAACTTTGCCTGGTTAATGGGTCAGAACTAGACCCACTTAGCTCAAGAGTACATGCTGGCAAAGGAGAAAGTATGAGAACCTTAAGAAAGTAAAGGGCTTACCACCCCCATATTACATTTGCGTTAAAATTATAGAGATTCATTAGTTAATTAGGGGACTATCCTGGAGGTCGTATGACAATACAGTTAGATCTTTGAGTCTGATGCCAATTTACGTAGGTCAAAAAATTGGTGGCACCACTTCCCAGTATGCAACTTCAAGTGAATAAAAATTTTACTGATGCTTGGATTTTTTAACCTATAAAATAAAAGTAATGGTAATCATACCTAAGTAAAGAGTTGCTATGAGAATTAAATAAAATAATTCATATAGAGCACTCAGCATTTAAAATGATTTTTAGGTACTAACTATTGTTATTATTTTAATTACGCTGAAGTACTTTCTTCATTATTTGATCAAACACTAAGATAAGTGCATGATGGTGGAATAGGACTTTCTAGCCAAGACAACAATTTGAACAACTATTCTCCCTTAAAAATACCCTTAAAAAAGCTAAGGAATCCAAATGAGAGATTATAGCAGCAGGCTATAGCACAGAAATAGAAAAAGAAGCAACAGAGAAAGTAGGAAGTTTCACATTAATCACATCACCCATCCCCAAAGCCTTGGCAACACAGTGGAGAACAGGATACCCTTGGTGTCAGAGAGATAGAATGAAGTGGGCACCCTACTTTGCTCCAGAACTAGACAACAGACCCACCCAAGTAATGTACATACCGGACTGGCTTTCATTGCCTCAGGCATGGGGCTAGCATCTATGGTACAGTCTCCAGATCAGTCCCTTCAGAGCTAGGCTCCAGTCCAGCCCTAAAACTAGGCTGCTCTCATTAGCCCCAGGTTCAGGCCCACTTCCATAGAGCCTGATACTGGGCCAGTCCCCACAAATTCAGCCTCCAGGAATACCCTTGAAAACTCAGTTTCTCTAGATGGGCTGACTAGTAAAGGGCTTTTCCTGACACATATAGTCTATAAACAATAGAGGAGGGAGAGGGGAGGGGGAAGTCTGGGAGGAGGGAAGTTTGGGGGGGGAACCTCACCTAATGTGCATAATGCAATGGTACATTTCAAAACTATTAAGAAAAAAGTATAATTGTCTTACCACAACAAATAAGTAAGCAAGGTGATGGATGTGTTAATCAGTTTGATGTAAGCATTTCATGTTGTATATCAAATCAGTACATGTACCCCATAAATGCATCAATGTACACAGTTATGATTTAATAAAGAAAAATAATAAATAACAAAATTGAAAAACCTTTACCTAGACTAAGAAAAAAGAGAGACTCAAATAAATGAATGAAGAACTATTACAATTGGTACTGCAGAAATATAAAATAATCAAGAGACTGCTGTGAATAGTTATATGTCAACAACTTAGATAACTAAGAAGAAATGGAAAAAATCCTAGATAAACACAACTTACCAAGAATGAATCATAAACAAATGTGAGTCTAAGCAGACCAGTAATGAGAAAGGAGACTGAATTAGTATTTAAAAAAATTTCAACAAATAAAACCCCATGATTTTCTTGCTTCACCAGTAATACTACTAACCATTTAAAGAGGAATTAATAGTATACTTTTCAAACTCTTCTGAAAACGGAAGAGGATGGAACACTTCCCAACTCATGTTATGAAGCTTAGCATTACCTTTATACCAACAGCAGACAAGTGCCCTGTAAGAAAAGTATAGGCCAGTATACCTGATGAATGTAGATGCAAAATTCTTCAGCAAAATGCAGGCAAACTGCAATCAACAGCACATTGAAAGGATCACATGATATTACAAAGTACGATTTGTCTGCAGGATGCAGGGATTGGGTACCACATACACAATGAATCAATGTGATACACCATGTTCATAGAGTAAAGGACAAAAACTATAAGATCATCTTAATAGATGCAAGAATAGTATTTCATAAAATTCAACATTCTCTCATGACAAAAAATTCTCAGAAATTATGTATAGAAGGAAAATATCTCAATATAATAAAGGCCAAATATGACTAGCCTGCAGCTAACACCGTATACTACAGTAAAAGGCTATATGTTTTTCTGCTTAGGTCAGAAACAAGGTAGATTTCTGGAGAAGTGTTTGAAGCCAGGAGTGTGAGGCCAACCCTGGGCAACATAGCAAGGCTCTGCCTTTGCAAAAAGTTTTTTTTTTTTTTTTAAGTTGGCCAGTGTGGTGGCCCATGCCTATAGTCCTAGCTACTCAAGAGGCTGAGGTGAGAGGATTGCTTGGGCCCTGTTCTCCATCCTCAGTAACAAAGTTGGATCCCATCTCTATAAAAAAAAAGAAAAAAAATTTCAACCTTTGAATACCAGCTGACACGTTCAGACCAGAGTATAACCACAGAAATAAAATTAATATATCGAATAGATGTCTGCATTTCCATGTTCACCAAAGCATTTTTTACAACAACCAAGATATAGAATCAACCTGAGTGTTCATTTACAGATAAATGAATGAATAAACGTGGCAGACATATACAACATGATACTCTTGAACCTTAAAAAAGAAGGAATTTTTATCAGTTGTAGCAATATGGGTGACCTTGAGGACATTAGGTTAAGTGAGGTAATCCCAGCACAAAAAGACCAACACTGCATGATCTCACTTACATGCAGAATCCAAAAATGTTGAACCCATAGAAGCAGAGAGTAAAATAGTGGTTTCCAGGGCTGGAGTGGGGGAAGGAGAAACCAGGAGATGTAGGTCAAAGGATAGAAGTTTCAGTTAGATGGGATGAATTCGTTCTGGATATCTATAGTATAGCATTGTGACTATAGTTAATAATTTGGTATATGCTTGAAGATCGCTGAGCATAGATCTTAAATGTTCTCACCACAAGAAGATAACCATCTGAGGTGATGATATGTTACTCATCTTGATTTTGATAAGCATTTTACATATATATACAACAAATCATCATTTTGTACACAAGTATATACAATTTTTATCAATTTCACCTCAATGAAGCAGAGGAAAAAGAAGAGACATTATTCTGTTAGTGACTGAAAAACACTAAAATGAATCATAGATATGCTAAATATTGCGAAATGAGCTGAAAAAAATGCACTCTTTGAGAGGAAGGATCACTTCAAGCTTCAAAATTTATACCTTGAAATGATATACATTTATAAAAAGATGATGAAATTCTGCACCTAGCTTTGGTAAGCTGAAAACTGCAAAGAAGCAAACCAATGTATTTCAGACATAATGAATCCTGAAGAGCTACAGAAGCAAATATAGGTTCTTTCTTTGAAATTTAATACTTGACTGGGTCTAGAATCAACTTCACAAAGCCACAGGTCACAGGTCACTCCCCTAAATCCACTCCTGGGTGCTTTCCTAAAGATCACAATTTCAATAAAATAGTCTATGTATTCTTAATGTCAGTTTCCTCTGTGTAATAAAAGATTCTTACCTTAGATGCCAGTGAAACAGTACTCACTGATAGGGAGGGCATATAATATCTTTTCAGTCAAGAGGTTATACCATGGAAAAAGTATCCCTGAACATAAATCCCATGACATCAGAGCAGGGCTTGGTAATTCTGACTGGAAGGATACTCATTCAAGGGCTCAGCATGAAATGAATAATTGCTGAACCACTAAAGAGGAAAATACCAAGAGTGTTAATGAACTTCTGGATGGTTCCATTAGAAGGCGTCTAATTGAAACTAGCCTCAGGCAGCTACAACAGATGCACTGAGGTCCTGGCTGTCTCTCCAACACTCATGAAGAGAAAAAGTGCTACCCTTTTTCCAGAGCTCCCAGGCCTGGCACTGGTGAATGGGACTAATGTTCTCAGGGATCTGTTCTTAGCGAAAGAATTTGCAAAACAGAGTGTCAAGGATTTGAATGACGCAGATGTGCTACCCAGATCAAATCCTAGCCGTGTCCTAATACATAGAAAGAGGCAGTCTTATAACTTGGGGACCCTCCATCCTATATCAGTGTCTCTTGCTACCGTGCTACCGTGACTTACCGTGTGACCCCCATTTCTCCACCTATGCATTTTACCCTTCTTCCACCAAGGACCTTTCACTGTAGTCTTACTGATGTTGTGGAAAATGCACAAATTTGGGAAAGTGTGCCCAAGAAGACTTCTCTTGAGGACTTCTCTGGCCTCTTTCAGTATCATATCCTGACTTCCTCACTCTAAATCCTAATCTTGCTTGTGGTTTATTTTTTAAAAATTTTGAGTGCTCTACATTGTTATTTCTGCTGTCTCCACACAATTCACATGAACTCCTGAAAAGTGCTGATTCTACCAAAGATATATGACTTCGAGATCCAGTGCTTTTAAATCTTCTATAAACTGGGCTTCTTCCTCAAATATATGGCTAAGACTATTTCTCTACCACATCTTTGTGGCAGACATTATACTTATTTAAATGATTCTCCTGCTTGTTCTTGCTATAAATGGTGTCAGGGGAGACTTGAAAGGGAGATTGCTTGAGTTTCTGGGTCACCGCTGCAGCTGTTCCCAGTCATTGAGGTTTCTACCACCATTTATAAAGAGCTGTTCTATCCAGGTACATAATATTTAGAGGCAAAGGTTTCTAAATCCACTTCTACCTCTCTTGACAAAGAAAAGAGTGCACAGGAGTTGGGCTGGAGACTGGCTGCTTTCCTAAACTAAAATTGTCTAAATGGCACTTCCTGATGAGTCAGAGAGTGTCTATGGGCAGGGTGCTCGCATGTCATTACCAAGGTTACCGAACCATTCTACTTTCAGAGCATATTTTCAGCTGTGCAGATTTTATATAGAGAAAAATGGGTTAGCTGTTTGGTTCAATCTGAGGGCCCCCAAGAGACTAGTCTTAATCTAAATTTTATTCCTATTTACCTGATCTGAAATTCCTGCCATAGATACCTTCTAGAGATATACATCTTCTAAATAAATAAAGGTTTTTTTTTTTCTAAACACTAGGGTTACAAATTGGCTAGCTGACACATTAGCAGGGGTTAGTTACCTAATCAATAATTAATCACATCTCTCTTCAATCAGGGGAGCACAGGTATCTGACAGCTGAATAAAAGTGGCAGCTTCTTATGAAAATTAAATAGGACGTCATAGGTAAAGTACTTGGAAATTAAGAGGTGCAGGAAAATATAGTTCTTATGATAATTAGAAAAAATAATAATAAATAGAAGAAAAGAACTTTCAGGTTCCAAGGTAGGCTTAAAAAGTTCTTTATGATAGAGCTTCTAAAATTCTATGGAATTGCTATTAGAGCCAGAGATATTGCTGTTCCATATGTCCTGGCAGTCCCAGGAACTTTTGAAAAGGAGTCTGACATGATTTCGCTTTATCATTTCTAATTCTAAAACTATTCACCTAGCTATGTATGTATATGATGAATGTCAGGTCAGTTTCGGATCTGGAGAAAGAACAAATAGCAAAGTACCTGACAACCCTGGGAGGCAGGCATGGTTTATTCTAACAATTACCCTAGGTCATTAGAAAAGAAAAAATAATTCTATATAGGCCATTGAATGAGATCTCACTTCCTATGAGAGAAAAGATCTGGTGTCTTCTGGAAAAAGCACCAAATAAAATGTCCTTTGCCAAATTCCCTGGTACCATAGGCTGTTTAGAAGAGTTGGAAGGATATGATCTTTTCATCTAAAGCTCTTACCCTTGAATGAACCTCTCAGCCCTTATAAGTCTTGGTTTTCTCATCTATGTGAGTACAATATCAATATTATCTACTTCACCAGTTATTAAGAAAATCAAGCAAGACAACATTTGACCTTTTATTTAAAAAAATTATGGAACAAAATGTTTCAAGTAATTTATTTGGCATTCAAGGCATAAAAATGAATAAGTCTTAGTCTTATCCTCAGATAGGGAGTCAGACTTATAAATAATGGCTCATATAGTATAATATGTACTATAATATAGATAAAACAGAAAGCCATTTATCTACTATATTAAAGTTGATGGAAGATTAGTTGTCAAAAAGTTCATTTAACTAGACTACCATATGAGTGATATGTATACAGGTGTATGTATACATATATTAGTATATCTTAAACTTGACCCACACAAATACACACTTGTTGATCAATTTTGGATGTTCCGTGCATTTCCTTGAGTATAGATCTACTGGTTGGAGTTTTAGGTCTTTTTCTTTCACAAACCATACCTATAAGACACTGTATACTTTCCAGTAATTATAGTTTTCTTAAACCATAACTAGAGCTTAAAGACCCTTTCAGAAAACAACTTACAGAAGCACTTAGAGAATCCAGTGGTTTGAGACAGACACCGCGAAAGCATGTCATTTGCTGCTGGCTCATAGAGAGTTCAACAGGCTAAAGAAAAAAGTTACTGTTGAAGTGTTGGTGGGGGGCAAGTAGGGCTTTGGAGGCCCAGGAAGGATGTGGAAATGAGAGAGGGCAGAATCGTGGGAAGTGGAAATGAAAGGGGGCAGTATCGTGGGAAGTGGACATGAGAGGGGGCAGAATCGTGGGAAGTGGACATGAGAGGGGGCAGTATCGTGGGAAGTGGACATGAGAGGGGGCAGTATCGTGGGAAGTGGACATGA